>OZ018317.1:167010462-167180462 GCA_963969495.1 Ceratothoa steindachneri
GGCGTGCTCCTCTCCCCACAGTTGTACCAACATGTAGAGCCTTGAGAAGTCTTCCATGGACCCTCGCATCATTAAGAGCCTGTTCTTAGAGCATTCGACCTCACCCAAACAATGCTGCCCATTATACACGGATGGCTCTAAGTCGGACGGTGGCGTGGGCGCCGCAGCCATCTACCCAGGAGGACAAGTCATAACTTTATATTTGCCGCCAGCAGCATCCATTTTTACCGCTCAACTTTCAGCAATCCTTTTAGCCTTTAGACTCATCCAAATTTTACCTTTTAGTGAATTCGTCATTTTTTCCCGACTCAAGGAGTGTCTTACAGTCAATTAGATCTTTTAATGCGTCCCATCCCTTAGTCACAGAAATTTTCAACTGGCTGATCCAAAATGCGTCCCGATATAGAATTTTTTTTTGCTGGGTCCCTGGGCATGTGGAGGTCCTGAGCAATGAGAGGGCTGATTGGCTGGCCCGCTCAGCACATTATGTGTCCCCTGAGAACTCGGCTATACCTTTTAGGGACTACTTTCTTTCAATAAGAAAATATATTTTTCAACTGTGGCAGAATGAATGGGATGACTTCATCATCCAAACTATACAAAATTAAAAATTCTATTCACTCTTGGCCCTCGAGCCGTCATAGAATGCGGTCGTTGGAGGTGGCCCTTTGCCGAGTTCGCATTGGCCACACAAGGCTTACTCACGGCTATCTTTTTTCGGGTGATGCGCAAATCAGCCCCTGCTGTCGTTTTTTTTGCGGTGGGGACCAATCGGTTGCCCACTCTTTATTGGATTGCACCCATTTCGCTATTCTCCGGTTGTCCTGTTTCCCGACCCTTTTAACTATCCCTCAACACACCCGTTTTCGATTCTTATTGGCGGAGGAATCTTTTAACCCTTCGTTTTTTAAATTTTTGTCACAAAGTGGTTTCCTCCACCTTTTATAGATGATTTGCCTCGTTTTATCATAGCTGCCATATAGAATCCACTTGGATTGGGCAGTGACCCACTGGTTCCTTACCTTAAACTTCTTCATGCACGGGATACTCATCCTAACAACCTAATCAACCCGTCTAAACATCTACGTAGACGACTTGTCCATCTCTATACGCAGAGCCTCCAGAAACAAACTGGTTCACGCTAAACAGTGACTAATTCTCCCTAATAATCAAGGCACCGTCTCTACAAACTGACATTCGCCAAACAACCTACCACCCACATATGCCTTTGTTCAACACAAAGTATTACCTCTAATCCATACTCAAACTCAACTCTCTCAGAACAGTCACAAACGCCCACTTCGGACAAGTGTCAAAGAGTTGGCACAAACATGGGTAATGTTGCAAGTAAAATGGGTTGTCGAGGTCGATCAATAAAATTATAACGCCCAAATTTATTCACAGGATGAAAGTTATGAACTGAATTAAATTATTCACAAGGAAAAATCAAGGTCAATTTGATAGCGGAGATTAGCATAATTACCTAGCCAAATTTTGCGGATCCTTGCAAAAGTGACTGAGGCGTCTAGTCTTAATATTGGTAGAGTGATGTCCGCTGTTAGGAGCACGCGATGGATCCTGCCTTTCTGTTGGCAGCACAAAAAAATTACGTTAATTTCTGAAAAGAGTCGAATTATAATAGTTGTTTGGCTTCCGGCCCTGCTATTCCAGGAATCTTTCACCACGTTGGTAGGCCACCAAATCCACTGGAGTTGACCAAAGCCGCAGGACATTGTTATTGTGGTTTCTAAGAGCTGCCAAGCTAAATCAATCTACATTGAGATGCCTCATGGTGTGGTGGTTAGCTTGATAGAGAGGGAAAAGGTTTGTTTGTGTGTTATCTATGCCATGATGACCACAGCGAAGTCGTGTGAGGAACACACTATCCGACCTAGAGTTGTTTCTGTGTGAAAGGTTATTGTTTGCTTCTCTAGTAAGGTGTGTGTAAATGTTTGTTTTTTGTACTGTGAGAAGTTTGTTGGTTGTGCTATGGAGTCAAGAATGTTTGTCTGTGAGTAAGAGGGTGGTTGTGTAGATAGTAACAGAGGCTGTTTAGGTTGTGTATGACTGATCCAAGGAATTGTATATCTCTCACGTCAAGGTGTTGCTTAATTGTGAGGATTTTAGTTCCATCATGTAAATGTTCGATGGGTGGTGTTTGTGTACTACCTAGTATGATTCCTATGTGATACTCGTATGTTCTGTACAGCCTGTAATTTGTTTAGTTGTGTTTTGGATATGGCAGGTGCCTAAGCAGGGCTGGCATAGCCAATTACTGAGCGTATGTGCTGTTTGTAGACACGTGAGCGTTTCTTGGTGTTTACCAATTCTTTTCCCTGCTAGGGCTTTGAGTGCATATAGTTTGGGTCTGCATACTGTTATGGCGTACGAGAAGTGCAGGCGAGCGGCTTAAAAGCTTCGTTTGAATGAGTCTTTTTTAGAGACTCAGGATGGCTGAGTGGATTCGCCCCTGGCTAACAGTGGTCCAGCGACGCGGGAAGCTGTTTGCAACTCGCCTACGCTATTATTTTTTATTTGCCCCCTTTTTCTACTCCCCTCTATTTACAATGGTGCCCAGACCCGGGAGGGGGAGCGTTAGCCCTTGGATGACATTTCCAAACGGGCTCTCTTCATTTCTTCAAAATACGCTCTGCTTCTAGGAAGGGGGTTGTATAGCGTACGAGAAGTGCAGGCGAGCAGCTTAAAAGCTTCGTTTGAATGAGTCTTTTTTAGAGACTCAGGATGGCTGAGTGGATTCGCCGCTGGCTAACAGTGGTCCAGCGACGCGGGAAGCTGTTCGCAACTTGCCTACGCTATTATTTTTTTTTATTTGCCCCCTTTCCTACTCTCCTCTATCTACACTGTGACTATATTTTTTGTGTCGTCCAAATGACATTGAAGTGTTGTAAGTGACTCTGAGTATCTTTCTGATCTGTGTGTCGCTTTGTGTTGCTGTTGGTCTGTGCCGGTGTTCCTTGTTGTTACTAATGAGGAGAGTGCTGGTATATTTAGTAGGTGCTACTTTGAGTCTGTTTAGGGACAACCAGTTTTCTAGTTCTCTTATGTATGTTTGTACTTGTTTTGAGCATGTGTTTGCATCTGTGTGTATGGATATGATTGACAAGCCATCTGCATATGATAAGGTATGAATGTTTTCTTGTGGGGTGGGTATGTCATGCATGTATAAGCTAAAGTGGTGGACTGAGAACTGAGTCTTTTTTAATGGATGACTCGCGTATGTAGTGTATAAATGCCTCTCTGCCTGATAAGTAGTTGGCGAGCCAGTAGAGTCAATAAGCCTAAATCTTGTATATTGAAGTGCGTGGCGAATTTAACCAATTTTAGAGGGGCAGGCTAATTAAAGTAATTATTGTGTATTATAATATTCGGAGTATTTCTGTGGTTAATGGTTAGTTTTTGTGTATTAAATTGTTAAAGTTAAAAATATAAGTTTATTTCTGGAATTCTTGGGCGTTTATCTATATCCTTACGTGTTTGAAGTGGCTCTTCTTTAAAACAACAAAATTAACACTCTTAGAACAAAGCCTACTTCATCAAAGAAGAATATCACAACCACAAAGAATACCACGACAAAAGCTGTTTGTGTGTAGAGAGATTAAAAAGGGGCATTCTCCTCCATAAAAGTGGTGTCTGGTGTGGAGTGATCGAAAAGGTCCATTCTACAACAGTGGGCATATGAGTAGTTTGCAATGTTTATAAGTGTTTGGATGCTATGAGGACCTAGGTGTTTCAATCGTATATTAGAAATATTGTCGATTCCCATGGTAGAGGAGCTTTTGAGTTGTTTTCGACTCGTGTGGTGTCTATGGTTGTGGTAAGTATGACCTTTGTATTTAGGGGAAATGTTGTGTTTATGTCTGTAGGTAGATGCGTCTGTCTTCCTTGTGGTTGGGGAGGTGGCTGCTTTTGGAGTAGTGGTCTATTAGAATGTTGGCTTGTTGTTTTGGTGATGGAATTTTGTTTGTTGTGGTGATGGCAGCGTGACTTTGCCTGTAAACCACTGTTTGGGTTTGTGAGTGTGAATTGTTTTGTGAAGTTTGGATGAGTTAGTGTTGTGATCCAGTTTTGTTGTTTTGTATTAATCTGTGTGTTGAGTTCCTGTATTCGTTCTTTGGTGTCAGGTGCGTGTGGAGATGGTGTGTTGCGTTTCCTAATCAATCTGCTGATATCTGGTGAGTAGTTGGGGTTGTAGTGTTTCCTTTGAGAATGTGTGTTTGTCTACCTCGTTTATGATGTCATTGAACTGTGCAAGGATGAAGTCTGTGATAGTAATGGGCATGTGATTAAGTTCTTGAAAGTTTGTATCTTTGGTTTCCTGATAGTTTTGCGCGTTTGAAGCTAGTGATAATATGACGTGTCTGTTGTAGTGCGTAGTGTGATAATGATTGGTATGTGATCGGATGAGAGGTCAAGTTGTGTTCTCCATGTTGTGGATGATGTAAGACTGGGAGAGCAAAGGGAAGGTGGTATTAAAATTTGCTTATTGTCGGATGTGTGTGGGTGTGTTTGGGTTGTTTAGTCTGGAGATATGGCCTAATTCGTTGCTGATATCTATTCCCATGTTGGTGATGTTTTGTTTCTCATATCAATCAGTGTGTTTACCATTGAAGTCTCCACCCAGAAGAATATATGCAAGGTTATTCAGTGTATGTAGACTGATTGTATAGTTGTCTGGTGAGTGTTCGGGTGAGATGTATGTGTTGATGAGTGAGATGTGTTTGTTCTTACATGTTTTGATTTGAAATGCTTCTAGTTCTGTGTATCTATCATCTTGTGTTAAGGTTCTGATGTGTTGTTTTTTATACGTATGAGATGATGCGATGAGGCCACCGCCACAACATGTTGTCTGCCTTGTCTAATAGCCGTATAGTTAGGTATGTTTTATGTTTATGCTTAAGTTTTGTTTCTTGTACAATTGCAATGTCAATTTTGTGTTAATGTAGAAAGGGCTTGTTTCGAATGCCGTCTATATTCAGTTTTAGAATGTTGATTCTGTGACAGTCATTTCTACGTGTATTTGTAGTTCTATTTTGTGTGTGAGATGGCCTGGTGGGTGAGGGAGTGTGACGTGGGAGAGGGTTGTTTAGAGGTGTTGTATCAGGTGTTGGGGAGATTGCAGGGTGGAGTGGAGAAGGGTCTGGAAGATATGATATGGTTGTTAGGTGGTTATTACGCCAATACACTAGACAGCTCTGGTCACAATAAACCCCAAAACCTATATTTTTGTTATATAAGGGGAATGAATATAATCCCTAACGGGAAGTCCGAATTTGCAGACGAAATTTCCTTAGGCCCTAGTCAGCATCGTCGTAGGAATACTGTATTAAAACAAAGAGATACGAAAAATATATATTATGGAATGAACAGTTATGATTAAAAAGTGAAATTATAGTTTATGAATGGATTGAATTTTATGTTGTTGAATTAACTTTGCAGGAGTTAATGAGAATTAGAGTACACATATGATGATTGACAAATATTAATTAGATTATAGTTGAATGTTAAATGATTAAATTTTATAAATGTATGATAAATATTTATATGGATTGATAAATAGATTATATGAGCAAATAGATTATATAGTTATATGGATTGGGTAAATATTAATATAGATTGATATGTATAAATAGATTATAATTTGGATACATAAATGGATTAAATAGATTGAATAAATAATTATATAAATAGATTACAACGGAGTTGGGAGGATCTTTAAATGAGAGAAAGAATCACGTATTAAAAACGGGATTCTTTTGGGACATATTTAGATAAATATTACATTTTCCATATTATAGACCTGATTCCGATGATCAGAACAAAGTGAATGAATGAGCATGTGATTTTATTTGAATATATATATATATATATATATATATATATACAGTTATAATCAAATATTTGCGCTTATAGGGGTGTAGACCGCTGCAATGATGTGGGAGAAGTTGGTGGTGAGAGTGGAATGGGTGGTAATGGTGTTGGATGTTTGTGTGTGACTGGTCGGGTAGGAGGTGCTTGTATTGTGGATGTGGGTTGACTCTAGTGATTGATGTGTGACTTGGAACACAATAATCATGTGGAGTGTGAGTTTTAAAAGATTGCAATGTGATGCACCGGAAGTGGACCCATTCCTTGCAATGGACTGATCCACCACCGGTGCCGTAACTTGTGACACGTGCTTTGGAAATGGGGCATGTGTAGGGACCTGGGTTGGTCTCTATGTTACCAGCTGAAAGTAGTTGAATGGATATAGTAGCCGAGTTACCTCATTCCTTTAAGTAAAATACTGTCAAACTAATGGTGTGGCAGTACCTTGAGAGCCCGGGGTTCCACCGCTCCTCTTCTGGATTTTTGGATGTGCGACTTCTTCTCAGGTTCTTCCAATGGGATTGATTCAAGATGTTTGGCCTTCCATCTTCTTTAGAAGGGCAGTTTCACCAGAAACTATTATAATAGTAATGAAAATTATGTTAGGTCACCAATGGATGATCATCTTCAAATTGATAAAAATCCTGGTATACTATGACAACAAAACCCCCTACTTCAGAATGCCACTAAACTAGAAGGCACGGCTAATTGGTTTCCCCGTGACGTAATAAATGGATTAAAAGAGGTATTTTGACACAGAAAAGATAATATACAGACGGTTCATTCCACAACAAAGCTACGCTTCCCCAGTCTCGACCTCAATCATAACTAATAAACTCCTAGACAAGATAAAAACTGGAAAATAATAAACCCGCATTACAACTGGCTCCACGAAAACCACCAATACACCACGTTGAATAAAAAATTTTCTCAGTTTACCCGCACAGTACTTCAAACCAGCGGAAAAGCCTCCCCCGATATTCACTAATCTAAGATTGCCGGACCAGTTTCCCTGGCACCCCTGGCAATCACGACACCACCCTGCCCTACATGAATACGAAAATGGATTAAACTCAGTGGCCCCTCTAACACCTTCAACCACCTCAAAATACTGCCTAGTGGGGGCTGTAAGAGAACCCGGGAGACTGCAAAGTAGTCATAGTTAAAGGTTTTGGACTATTATATTTTTCCATTTACGAAATTTAATAGAATTAATCAAACTTTGCATTTTGTTTTAGTATATGTGTATCATAATTTGAAGGTGTAATATACAAAAATTTTGAGCCCAAACTCATTAATAATTACAGTCATTTGATGCACATAGTCAACATTTACAACGATGACCCTTGTTCAACACTGCTTCTATCGGTTTTGTCATGTTGGAGACCAAATTTGTGATGATATCTTGACTAAAATACATCCATTTTTGTTCAATAAGCGCTCACAATTTGAGGGCTTCGGTTTATCAACTGCCTGTTTGATTATCGCCCACTATTTCTCTATTGGGTTCAAAGCTGGCAAAGTCCCGGACCCATATGTTGGATGGATTTACAAGGACACTACAGTTTACTTTTTTGGTAGTTAACATAACAATATACAAGATGAGAAAACCCACTATGACCAATAAAGTCATCTCGGACAAAGTATCCACCTCCCAGAGAGCCACTGCAATTGCATAATCTGCATCCATCCATAGGATTAAATTTTCACCATTAACCAGTAGGCTCATCATATTGATTTTTTAATAAAATACCACTAACATGTAAGTATTAATAATAATTTAGCTATAAGGCGTATATTAATTCAAATCTGCTGTAATTTTTTAGCCATTAAAGCTACATATTCCGGGGATCCAGGCCATTATTGACAACGATACCAGCAAGTCAATGAGGTTCATAGCCAAGCCAGGAACAAGAGTATCAGACTCTCTCATTAGGCAATTAGTGCATGAGGACATCCACTACTACTCATACAAAATGAGAAAGGGCTACCATCTGTCGCAAAAGATGGCCAAGCGGAAGAACTTGCTGCAGAGCTTGTGAATAAACTAAAGTGCAATATATCAACCCTAGCATGTTTTGGTTCTCAGACAAGAAGAATTTCTGTCAGGACCAGGTGGTGACTTGCAAAACAGCTGCTAGCTTGCTGTGCCCCCCAAAGATGCAACGGGATTCATAAGGAGCAAGTTCTTGCTCCAAATCATGGTGCTTGGGTGGGTCAGTGGCGAGGGCCACGTTATACCCCCGTTTATCTTCCTTGACGGCTACATCAAGTGTCTAGACGAGTTGGTGTAGCACTGCCAGATTCTTATATCTACAGTGTATAACTCATATGACCAATTTGTATCTAGTATTATAACCAATCAATTATATCTTTGTGTTTTCATTTGTTAATTCTTAAATACAATTTATTTATGTAGCATCTCGTGTATTGAATCCCTGCGTTTACCGCATTCCGTCACGTATGCCGAATCTTAAAATTCAACCTTCATTCCAATTAAACAAGTTTATGTGTAAAGGAAATTATATTTATATGCTATATAGGTATACAATATAATAACCAGTACACATGAAAATGGTGCCCATAGACTAATAATCTCCCGTCCATCAATATATATAATTTCGAGCGTAAATAATAAATAATTTTGAAATATCCTGGCCGCCATCCACGTTTTCCTTTCTTTCGAATGCCCATTTTCATAAACGTGTTTCCTATTTTGTATCAAGTTTTATCCACATCATCCTTCCAATTTTTATAATTCGTATCAATTTAACTTAAATAATAGCCCTTAAATACGAGTGAATAATTTCCTCTTTATAGTTTTTTTTCATTTTTTCATGTTCTGTCGCTTGACTAATTTGCGCACACACATATCTGTATTTACTTGCATTCTTTCACGTACATCAATTCTAAAATTCATCCATTCTACCAAATACGATAATTCTAATTTACAAACGTCACATACACCCCCAAAAGGATCACAATGGTAATCCAATCATCGGCTAAAACATCGGTGAATGACCAATCGTCTTCAACAATGTAACCTTCAACCGAAACACAGAAAGATTCAGTCAAAATCACTCATGTATTTCTCTCACTACCGGAATTTTTGATGCATTAAACCCAATCGCTTGACTTGATTCTCCGCCCTCAAGCCTTTTCAGAAAAATAGAAGCTGCCACCATAATCCAAAAAGTTCCCATAAGTATCTTCATTAAGTTTAGGGATATTTTATTTAATGGGGAAAAGTATGAACATATAACGAATTGAGGGAGGCCTTCCGAAAGAAATTTGGAAAGTCACAGGCTGAAGAATTAAGTGAGCTCCTTAATACTCAAGATATGGGAGATAAGTGTCCCAATAGTTTCTTAACTAATTTGAACTACCTTAGCAGGCAAAAGGCGCACAATCTAACCTTTTCGACTATCTTCATCGAAATTTTCATGCGGGAATTTCCAGAGTATATTATGCCCCTCATTATTTTGCCATCACCGACGTATGTTGACAGCTGGCAAAATCAGCCGACGGGCTGGATAAAAATCCATATGTAAATTGGGGCAGCGTACACAATCACGGCCCTAAGCCTAATTCTTCCATTTCGCAGGTTCGGGTAACAACGAGTTCGGCTTGTGAACGACCGGATCGTGACAAAATTCCATCCCCCCTAACGAGGTATATAGCTGCTACGTTATCTACGATTGTGAGTGACCTTATGGGTTGAAACTGCAGCAAGGAACACATAACGAACGACGGCACGGGCATGATGAGCGGAGAGATGGAACCCGTTCGAGATCCCGTAAAAGAAATCAACGAGAGAACCTCAACACAAACTCCGTAAAGGGTGCGGTGATTTGCCTTCCTGGCCGCCGTGCTGACGGGACTCAACATCCCGTCCGGCCCCAGCTTAGCTTCTTATCCTTCTTTCTGCCACCCTGCTTCCTCACTTTTCCTACAATATCTCCCACAACGTTCTCTGGCCGGTCTTTAATTTCACAGAGTAGATGCCGACCAGCTTTCTCTTACTCAACCATCCTGGATCGGGGCTGAGGGGGGAGGGGACGTTGTCTCCTTACCCCTGAGATCTGGTTTGGGGCGGTGAGTTTCAACTACCTGCTTCTTCCCGCACCTTCATCCTCCTCGCATCCCTTTTCTTCATTTATGTAGCCTATTAATTTTACACCGAGCCCAAGGTGGAACCGCCATTCTGATGGGCTGCCTGGCCACTGAGCGGGAGCTTTGGTCTCGAATGGTGGCCGCCGGCTTAGCCAGCCTCTTATTCACCCCTTGTATAGCGGGCTACTGCAGGGGGTGATTAGCGTTTGCGTCCTGCATTCACAACAGGGTCCCCATGCCCACCGATGAAAATCTTTAAAAAAAAACTGATCTCTCTGGCACAAGGACTGATTCTCTGACTAACCTGGCCTGTCTTAAGGATTTTGATTTGGATGCTCCTTCAGCTCCTGCTATTATTAATAGCGGAGATACAGCAAACAAGCCAGATGAGGTGGTTGTTCGTCGCTCATCTGGCCTTGCCGCTGACAAACCTAAAAAGTTCACACTACACACTTCTATGCAGAATATCGCAGCATAACCTACTGAATTAAGAACTGAATCCACTGCCGTGGTTTCCACAGACGAGAACAATGCAGACAACCATGCTGAAACTATAAATGAAAATGTCAATGAAGGCTTTAGGGAGGTTCCTAAACGACAATCTAAAATCTAATGCTGAGGCAGTGGCTCCGCCCACTACTACCCAAGGCACTAGAGACTCAAATGTTGTAACACTGGAACCTTACGTACCACGTTCCACCCATAGTCTAAGTATGTCCACAGCTGAGAATCTTTGGATTTCAGTAGTGAGACGTAGAAAGGGGCGACAGAGACAGCATCAACTGCAAGCTACTTTTGATTTTAATTGTGCAGTCACAGCTCCAACTCTTTACTTTGAGAAATAGTTCCTTATCCAGTTTCCTGGATTAGGGTTAGCTACAGATGTAAGTAACATTAAACTGGATCAAGACATCCAGTCTAAAGTTGGCCAGACATTAAAAATTGTCAAGGCTACAAAAAGTTCTATACTGGTGGAGGCCCAAACTAGTGTGCAGGCCATCAAGATTCAGATCATTAAAGTCTCTAGCTGGAAAGCAAATCGCTGTTACCGCACAATGCCACTATAACACTTAAAGGTGTAATTCCCACCCCTACACTACGACAGTCATCAGAGGAGGAAATACATGAACATTGTGAAGGACCAAGGTGTCACAGATGTCTTTTGAGTACAACTGAGACGAAATGGAAAATTAGTACCAACTGACACTTTTAACCTCCACTCCTGTCCGCCAGTGCTTCGTGTCACTCGCTGGGTATTGGTTGAGGTGGACCAGTACCACTACTGTCCGCAGCGGTGTTATAAATGTCAGCGCTTTGGCCATGTAGCAAAACATTGCCGTAAAGAGGTAGACATGTGCCCGATGTAGTGGTGGAGGTCATCGCAAGGATGCATGCACAAGTAAGGTGTCTTGCTTCCATTGTAGGGGGCCTCACTACAGTAATGATAGGATCTGTCGAAAATACAAATGTGAATAAGATGTCTTGGACCTACAGGTGAGAGAGCGAATTCTTCGTTTTGTAGCTCTGCAACAATCTTAGACCAACACCCTATCATATTTTGAGTAAAACTTAGGCACCGAATCGGTTTTAAGAAAGGTGTGGATAAAGGTTTTGTCCGGTCAATAAGATGGTCTATTCACAATGCAATGTCTCGCTTGGGCATGTTAAAGTATTTCATAAAGACGACACAGCTTCAATTAGCTCTTCTGAAGCAATGCGTTTTATCAGCTGCTGTTTTGTGTGCAAATTGTCTATTAGGCTTTATACTCTACTCCTCCCCAAGAGGGCAATGATGCAATAAACAGTACAGTTACCTCAGCAAGGACCACACCTAATCTTCCTACAACGTCAACCACGCCACAGAGGTGGCATCAGCCCTCTGATGCTATCGTGGATGTGGAGCGTGAAACTAGGAGATCTCCTCCAAAAGTTTAGCTTATGTGATAGTTAGTTTAATGACAAACTTGCCTAGGTAGCAGCCATTAAACCTTGATATGTGAATTTAAAGATACAAATGAGTTGAAAGAGAAGACGTGAGGTGGGATAACTGATTCACTCGGGAAGGTTTCAAAATCCCTGACGCAAAAATTTAACAAGATTTATTGAATAACAAATAATGAATTATGGCTAATTATTGAATTTTATAATACGGTTAATGAATATAATGTGTATATTAATGAAATAAGATATATATATATATATATATATATATATATATATATATATATATATATATTGAATATAGGTAAATGGCAGATGATTATAATAAGAAGAATAAGCTATATAAATATGGTTTAAATAAAATATAAGTCACGAACTAAGCTATATATATATATATATATATATATATATATATATATATATATATATATATATATATATTTGGGGGGCGAAGATTATATAAAATATAGTATAGTACTGCCACGACGTTTTTGAAGTTATAAAATCAGGGGAACTTGTCTGAGCGCTGATGAAATAAGTGTTCGTTAAAATGCGCTCGAGACTCAAGGAAATGGGAGAGTCTATTCTGAATGGTTAATTTCGAATTGGGTTGTACAAAGGTTTTAATTGGTTTGTGGTTTCAAGGAATCGTACTTTGATTTTAAGTGAACCGTATTGTTATCAAAGGTAGTACAAAAATGGATTTTGGGGGAAGATGCATAATTTTCTCAGACGGGAAATTGCCAACTACCTCTTTACGAACTTTGTAGGAGCTTGCAAATATGCCAGGTGCTACAATTCTCCCCCCCCCCCCAAGAGAGTTACCCAACCCGTTACCCCATAAGGAGCTCGGCGATTTGCTCTCCTGGCCGCCGTGCTGACTGAAATCAGCGCCCCGTCCGGCCCCAGCTTGGCATCCTTTTTCTCCTTCTGCTAACCCCTACTTCGTCTTCTGTACCAATTCTCCTTTTTTTCACCCTGCATCGTCCTTCCATCTACGTTTGTTTGTCGATCTCGATGTATCAGAGCTGTCCCCAGGGCGCGCGAACCTTTAGCTGGTCCTGCCTGTGTCGGTTGGTGGGTGACTAAGCCGGCGTGGCTCTCTTAGGGTCTTTGCTTTACCAACCGGTAAATTTCCGAGGCTGGCCGGTCATTTTTAAAACGATGGTTGGGTCAGGGGTAACGGGCTTACCCTCCTGGTTGGGCCGGCACTCCGAGTAGGTGTATCGACGGCAGACAGTAACTGCGCTGCGCAAGTTCGCACCCTCTTTTATGCTCTACTTTATATGAGTAATAATAAAAAATTATCTCCCAGAAATCGCAGACTTCTTGCGACTTCTGGTTCTCGCACTACGCCTGTCAATAAGTCCTATTTTCCGCGCTGTTTAAATACCTTCGCAGAGATAGATCCTGATATCGATTATCCTCGTTTCCTGGTGCTAAATTCCAGTTACGGGTCTACGCTTTCTAAATTGGACGTGTTTGATTTGAATGAGTTTGAGTCCCGCTGTGGTGCGCCCCGACTTACGTGGGCCCGTGGTAGTGGTGAGATATCTTCGCGAGAGCAGTGTTGCGCCGTACGGGATTTGTCCTCCATTTTGGAGGTCTCAGTTTCGCTCCAATGAATTGCTGCAATATGATGTTTCGAGACTAAAAGATAAACTTTCGTCCCGGAGGGTTACGGACGTTTATAGGGTTTCTAAGTCTGTTGGTCCCGCTAAGGTTCCTACGAGTACGCTCATCGTTACCTTTGAGCGTCAGGATCTGCCACAGTTTGTTCGTGCTGGTTATCTTCGTGTCCCTGTGTCTCATTATGTCGAGCTCCCTAGACGTTGTTTTAATTGCCACCAGTTTGGCCATTTGAGCAGCAATTGTAGGCAGGCTCGTTGCTGTGTTGCCTATACGTTGGTGAATCATGGCTCCTCTTGTGGGAATCATGAATGTTGCGCCAATTGTGGAGGTTTCCATGGCGCGGCTTCGCGTTCTTGTCCCATATTTCTTTTTGAGAAGGAGGTCCTGGCTCTTCGGGACTCCTTCAGGCTGGACTTCCGTGAGGCCCACCCCCTCCGGCCGTCTCTTCTCTGACGTCCTCCGGGAGGCGGTGTCCCGCCGACCTCCTCCCGCTCGTTGCACTCCTCCCTTTGTCTTCTCGCTGTCCCTATGTTGCTCCTTCTTTCCTGCCTTTGGTCCCTCCTCGCGGTTTCTCCGTTGCGCCCTCTCCTTTGTCATTGTCTCTTCTGATGTTCCTCCCTCTGTTGCGGACCGTAAGACCGACCGAGCTGAGACGCTGGAGGATATCCAGTGGTTCCTTCAGGCGTCTGCCCCTACTGTTCCTCCCGTTCCTTTGCCTCAGCGCAAACAGAAGGGTTCCTCCTCACCCTGTTCGGAGACCAAGCGCGCTGCCTCTGATGAGGCTGGTTTGGCCCCCGAGTCGATTGTTGAAGCATCCTCTGTTTTGATGCCTTTTCTCCCGTTGGCATCACCGATGTCATTGTCCGGGCGGAAATTTACCCGGTTTCGTCTTCTTTGCCTCCTACCCCGGTCCTTTCTTCCTTGCCCCTTACCTATGTGCCATCTCATATGTCTCCTACCCCAGTTTCGTCTCCCTTGCCTCCTCCCCCTGTTCCTTCATCTCCTTGTGAACCTGTTTCCTAGTCACCCTCTGGCCGTGCTCCTTCCTCTCCATCTGATCCAATTCCCTCCTTACCCTTTGACCCTGTTCCCTTCTCACCCTCTATCTATTTTCCGCCTTCTGTTCCATCTTCTTCGTATCCTAGTTCTCGTCCGTCTCTGCTCGATTTCCCTTTCCCTCCAGGCCTTGAGCCCTCCACGTTGGGGGTTCGGTCTGGCTCTCAGCTGTCGCCTACCGCCGTTCACGCTGCCAAGTGCGTGCCGGGTGCGTCCCCGACTCATCGCAATTCGCCGCTTGCCCCTTCTGGGCCTTCTAGTAGTCGAGAACCTTCGACGGTCTCCGAAACTAGAATCCCGACGTTGGTGTCGAGGCGACAGTAATGTCTGTCATCCTACAATGAAATTGTCAAGGGGTTCTCCCCAAGTGGGAGGAACTCCAGCTCTTGCTTTCTAGCGTTCGGCCCTCGGTGGTCTGTTTGCAAGAAAATAAGCTTGGAGCTCGCCCCATTACCGGCACTTTCGCACTTCCGGGTGTTTAATTCCAGCCCCCCGGCCGGGAGTGTGTCCCATGGTGGTGCTTCGCTTATAATTTCCTCTTCGCTATTTTCTGCGCTCTTTCCCTCCATACTACCTTGCAGGCTGTTGCTGCGATGCTTATTATTTCCAACTTTTTAACTGTTTGTTCTCTATAGATCCCCCCGGATTTTAGTTTGAGTCGGTCTGACATTTTAGAGTTCACAAGTCAGTTACCTTCCCCTTTTTTATTACTTGGTGATTTTAATGCTTGCCGCCCATTTTGGGGTGATACTGCCCGTAATCCCCGGGGCTGAGTTGTTGAGTCCCTCTTATTATCCGATTCCCTTTGTCTTTTAAATTCCTGCGACTTTACTTCTTACCATGTTCACACGGTTTCTTTTAGTGCTGTAGACTTGTTCTTATGTTCGCCCGACTGTTTCCTCGACTTCCTGTAGTCGATTCGGGACGACCTTTCCGGGAGTGATCACTTCCCGATAGTTTTGTCGGCCGCCGTTTCTGGCCTGTGCCTTTCTCTCCCTCCTCGTTGGGATCTGCGGCGAGCAAATTGGGTTGGGTTACGGGAGGCTTCCTTTATTGATGCCTCCTGGGTTTCCTTCGATACCGTAGATTCAGCGGTGTCAAATTTTACTACTCATATTTTAGAGGCTGCTGAGCGCTTCGTTCCGCGGAGGTGCCCAGTTGCGGGGTGCTCTACCGTTCCCTGGTGGTCGAAGGATTGCGCGTCGGCTATTTCTGCCTATCAGTTGTCCCATTCCCGTTATAGGCGAAACCCGAACGTCTCAAATAGGGTCAATCGGAACCATGCTCGTGCAGTCCGTCGTGCCCGCCGCGAGTCTTGGTGCCGGTACGTATCTTCCATTTCTTCGTCCACGCCACTGACTCGGGTTTGGAAGTGGGTCAATAAGATCCATGGTTGCTACGCTGGTCATGCAATCCCCACTCTGGACATCGTAGGCTCGCTTGTGTCCGTTGGCCGGTTGGTCATCTAAGCTCTGGCTCACCATTTTGCTTCGGTGAGTAGCGCGGGTAGCTATCCTCGACGGTTTCTCGATCATAAGGTCGCCATTGAATCTCGCCTTTTAGATCTTACCATGTGCGCCACCTACTCTTATAATGCTCTCTTTTTGGTCTATGAGCTGCGGAATCCTTTGTCTCACTATGTCTCCACCTCTCCCGGTAATGATTGCATCCACTACGACTTTCTCCGCCGTCTCCATCCTCACTCGAAGTTATTTTTGGTTGACCTCTAAAGCCTGCTTTGGGTCAAAGGAATCTATCTATCAGTCCCCCTGGCGTTTAGGGGTTGTTCTACCCTTTATCAAGCCCAGTAGGAACGGTTTGGACCCCAGTCACTATCGCCCGATTGCTCTTACGAGCTGCCTCAGTAAGTTGTTCGAGAAGATGGTCCAAGTTAGCCTCACTTAGTTTTTGGAGTCCAACTCGCTCGTCTCTCCATTTCAGTGCGGTTTTCGCAGCAGTCGTAGTACTCTTGACCACCTCATTCGTTTTGAAGACTCCGTTTTACGGGCCTTTTCCTCCAGGCATCAGGTGTTAGTGGTGTTCTTCGACATTCAGAAGGCCTACGATACCACCTGGAGATATGGTGTTTTCCGTCAGTTATATGATTGGGGTATGAGGGGCTTTTTACCGGTTTTTATTCAAGAATTTTTATCGTCCCGTAGTTTTAAAGTCCGTATTGGGGATGCTTTCTAAGGATTGCGGATTCAAAAGGAGGGTGTTCCCCAAGGGTGCGTTTTGAGTGTGACGTGTTTCGCCGTTGCCATTAATAGTCTAGAGTCCACTCTTCCTGAGGGGTTTTTGGCTTCCCTCTTCGTGGATGACTTGGCGTTGCTTTGTTCATCTCCCCACTTGCCTTCTGCTGCCCGTCGATTAGAGCTGGCAATTGATTCCATGTCGGGTCGTGCCGTCTCAAAGGGTTTCCGTTTTTCGGGCACCAAAACGAAGGCCGTGCATTTTTATCAGGGTCGTGGTGTCCATGATCTTCCTCCCATCTTCTTGGATGGCACGGCGATTGAGTATGGCCCCTTTTTTAGTTTCTTGGGTTTAACGTTTGATAGCAAACTCACTTGGGTACCCCATTTGCGTCGCTTGCGGACGTCCTGTTCTAAGGCTATGGATTTGCTTAGAGTTTTATCTCACACCACTTGGGGTGGTGATAGGCGCACCTTGTGGTCGCTTTTTTCGGCACTGGTCCAATCCCGGCTGGACTATGGTTGCCAGGTGTATTCTTCAGCGTCTCCTTCAGCCTTGAAGATACTTGACCCTGTTCGTTCGCTTGGGGCCCGTCTTAGTAGTGGAGCCTTTCGCACTTTTTTAGGGGGGCGTGCTTCCCTTGCGATACCACCGGCTTCAGGTGTGCCTACGATTCCTGTTTCGTGTTCAGCAATACCCTTCATCCCCAGTCCATTTCTTTTGATCGGCAGCCATCTCTACTCCTGCCCTTGGGGCTCCGGGTTGGGGAGCATCTATCCTCATTGGATGTTGGCCCTCCCATTCCCGCCGGTTCCGTGTTGAGGCGTCTCCCCTCCTGAGGTCTGTACTGCTTTTTGGCATTTCGAGAAAGGGTCTACTGACCCTCGTCTATTAAAGTGCCTGTTTCTTGAACATGCGTGTTCTCATGTTCACCAGTGTCCAATCTATACTGATCGCTCGATGTCGGACGTCGATGCTGGGGCAGCCACGGTCTCCTCTACGGAGTCTCTTCGATCCGCCCTCCCTCCTGTACCATCCGTTTTACCGCAGAGTTGACGGCCATTCTTTTGGCTTTTAATTTGATTTCATCCCTCAATTCTTCAGATTTTATTGTTTTTAGCGATTCCCGGCCTGCTTTGGAGGCAGTTTGTTCTTTTACGTCCACACACCCTTTGGTTTTACAGATTCGCTCCTGGCTGGTCAGAAATGCCTCCCGTTACAGGGTGGTATTCTGTTGGACTCCGGCTCATGTTGAGGTCCTGGGAAACGAGGCGGCTGATCGGCTGCCCTCGAGGTGCCGGATGCAGCCCCTCTGCCCTTTAGGGATTCCTACCCCATAATCAGAGCGTATGTCTTTTGTTTGTGGCAGAGAGAATGAGATTCGTTCCCGTCTTCTAAGCTGTCCCTTATTAAACGCTCTGTCCGTTACTGGTCCTATAGCTCTCAGCGACTCCGCTCTTGGAAGGTTACTCCTTGCAGGTTGCGAATTAGGCACACGCGACTCACCCATGGCTATTTAGTTTCGGGTGGAAGCTAAAGTGCCCCTGGTTGTCCCTTTGGCGGTGGCGAGCTGTCTGTGGCTCACATTTTAGCAGTCTGTCCCCACCTCGCTTCTCTTCGAAATTCTTGCTTCCCTACCCCTTCTGGCGTCGCCTTCCCTGCTCGACTTCGTTTTATTTTATCAGAGGACTCCCTTCGGTTGTCCTCCCTACTTATATTTCTATCACGAAGTGGCGTTTTATCCCTTTTATAAATTCTTTTCTTTCCATTTTTGTGTTTAGGTTTATTGTTTTATCTTTTATCATGTGCCATCCCCCTGCAGCTGGCTCATGTCATTTGTTTATTGCCCAAGCTGCCCTTGTTTTTAGAATGCGTGCTGTATGTCCGTAATTTAAGTGTGCGTCTCTGTGTGTTGTACATTTTTTTTCTAATTCTTTACTTTTCTCCATTTTTATTGAGTGTCTCCTACGCCTCTTCTGACTTTTTTCGGGCAACCCCGTTTACACAGTGCTGCCATTAAGAATTCATTAGGATTGGGCAGCTGCCACCTTGTTTTCTCTTAATCTTAAATTAAACCCAACCCGGTATCATGTGCCTTCCCCTGCGGCTGGCGCATGCTATTTGTTTATTGCCCAAGCCGGCCTTGTTTTTAGAATGCGTGCTGTATAGTGGGATTTAAATTGGCTGCTACGATCAGTCATAATCGTTGAGGGAACACCAAAACGAGCAACCCATGTTGAAACGAAGGCTCGAGTGACTGTAAAAGCTCTGATGTCCGAGATAGGAACTGCCTCTGGCCAACGAGTGAAACGATCGATCATGGTGAGAAGATAATTGCAACCACGAGAGTAAGGAAGACGACCTACTATATCGACGTGAACGGCCCCAAAATGCGACGAAAGAAGAGAAAAAGAAACCAGAGAAGCTTTTGTATGGCGATGGACTTTCGCGCGCTGGCATGGCAGGCATGAGCGAGTCCATTTTGCCACGTCGGCATTAAAACCTGGCAAAACGAAGCGTTGTGCAACGAATTTGCGTGTGGCATTGAGAGCAGGATCAGAAAGACCGTGAATTTGGTCGAAAATGTGCCGACGGTAAGCGAGAAGAATGAGAGGATGAGGACAATCAGGTAATGAGTAATCAACCAGGATGCACCTGGAAAGACTGTCCGACAAATCGATCCCACGAACGACGAGTTGAGAAGAGTGACGCAGCGTTTGCGTGTGTTCATCTTTTTCCTGGGCAAGCACTATTGCCGCATGATCGATGGGCGCAATGTAGGAGAGTTGCGTGCCCGAAATCGCTGAAATGCGAGAGAGCACGTCTGGTACGACGTTTGAAGAACCAGGAACATAGCGAATATCGTTCGTCAACTGCAGGATGTAGTCAAGATAACGAGTGTCAACTGCAGTGTGTACTGACAGAGTACTACGAGAAGAACAAGCACCGACCAAAGGCTTTTGGTCCTTTCAAGTATTGTCTGAAGTGATGGATTGCGAGGTATATTCTGAGGAGTTCTCGAGAGAACGTACTATACCTCTTTTGAGAGTCCGAAAGAGAGCGAGAGAAGAAAGTAAGAGGTTGCCATTGGTCACCAATTTTCTGCTGCATTGTTGCACCTACGTGGGTTGTGGATGCGTCTGAAGCAACGCTGATGGGGGCTCCTGGAGAAGGATGAGCCAATTCCGCAGCTCGGACAATAGCCTCTTTGCTGCGAAAGAACAAATCGCACGCTTCAGCAGACCATTCCAGAGGAGATTTCTTTATGGTCTTGCTGAGCAGAGAGTTGATAGGTTGCATGACCTTGTCACAATTAGGTATGAATATGTGATAGAAAATAACCATGCCACAGGAACGCTTAAGTTGCTTGCGTGATGTAGGCCGAGAAAAGTTGTGCATCATGGTAACTTTATTTTTGAGTGAGCTAATCCCTGTACTCGAGACATGGTGACCCAAGCAGAAGAGTCGAGGGGGACACTAAAAAGGCATTGTAAGTGTTCAGTACGATACCGTACTCTTCAAGTCGAGCGAAAACCTCGAAGGTGAGACAGATGCTCCTCTAGAGACGAAGATGCTATTAGGAGGTCGTCTATGTAGCAGAGGACAAAATGCAGACCTCTCAGAACCTGATCCATAAAATGTTGGAAGGTCTGACCACTGTTACGAAGATTATAAGGCATCCTGTTCATGACGAAGGAACCAAATAGCGTGGTGATAGCCGTCTTTGGGATGCCATCTAGATGAATAGGGATCTGGTTAGAAGCACGTACAAGATAGAGTCGAGAAAAGATAGAACAACCGAAAAGAGTAGAATTAATATCGGTCAGATAGGGCAGAGGATATCTTTCGAGGATAGTACAAGCATTGAGCCGCCTGTAATCACCTACAGCTCTGTACTCACCGGGGATAAAGTTGGGTACAATATGAAGCGGAGAGAACCAAGGAGAAGTAGAGGGGATAGCTATGCCAGCTTCCACCATGAAGGTGAACTCCTGCTTCATTAAGGCGAGTTTATCTGGGACTAATCACATTGTGTTTAATAGGCCTGTCTTTAGAGGATGGTATGTTAATTGCAGGAAATTCCTGTAGCAGGCGCTGAAACTGTGGATTGGCTGAAGGAAACTAAATAGAGAGAAGAGAACTCTGTGACGGGAAAAATGAACCCAAAACCGTGAGCATTGTAGTGCGATCGATAAGCTTGCGGTTACGAGAGTCGACCAAAAGGTCGTGGGCAGGGAGAAAATCGAGGCCCAGAATAGGAATGTTGACCTCGGCAACAATAAAGGTCCATCGAAAAACTCTACGGAGGCTGAGAGCCAACTGAAGGATGCGCCTTCCATAAGTCCTTATATCAGAGAAATTAGCGGCTTTAAGGACAAGATCGGAGACGCTAGAATAACACTGCATTGAGCACCAGTGTCAACTAAATTTGAAAAACCAGAGAGTGGATCATAAATGCAAAATGGTGGATCAACCTGAGATGAAGGAACGGCAAGGGTGATAGACCCATTGATCACTTGCGTTCTCAGTTTAAATTAGTCGAAGAATTTGAATTGGAATGAAAAGAGTGAGTTGGAACATTAGTTTGAGAGTGAGTAGATGATTGTTGAGGTGAAATTGGCGGAATAACGTTAGATGGAAGAGGTACTGGTTGTAAATATGGGAAGGGCTGATACATTTTACGGCTTGTGCACCATATTTGTTGTGATAGAGCACCAATTATGTAGTTGGTTGGATGAAAGTAACATTATGATTACAAGGACGAATTTGTGAAGAGCGAGCATTTGATTGAGAGTGAGAATAGGATGAAAGGTAGTATTGTAAAGGTTGTGTACAGTGTACAGCTTCGCTACCATATTCCTCATGGTACCAGCATAGATAGACTCCTAGTTTGAGAGTTAGAGAATTTAGGACTAGGGGGATAAGGGGAAGAATGAGCAGCGGAATGCTGGGCCTCAACTCTTGTGCTAGAATGCCCTTGTTGGTTTCGTCTTCGAGAGGACAACCGACGCCTGTCGCTCCGTCCACCCTTGTGACCGTGCAGTCGCTTCGTCCCACATTGGAGTTTTAGTTTTTGCAACTCTCCCTCTATCCTCTCCAAAGCGGCAGCCAAGTCCGGTGATGAATGTGAAAATGAGGCCTTACACGGGTCCGGCTTATTGCCAGAGGCGTCGTTGGTAACCGAACATACGAAATAGATGGATTAGAGGGAGGAATGGGACATTGTGGGACAGTCCCCCAGTATACGTAAGGAGTGAGATATATTATCTCTGCTGCTTTGGCGATTTCATCATGATGAGGGGCCTAATGTAGTCAGGGATCCCACGCATGAAAATCTCCGTTAGGAGCGAGTCAAAAAGCGCTGACGAAGCGCCCTTTGTCCAGATTAATTCTTGGAGATGCTCAAGGAAACACGTGGGACGCCTATCACTCATTTATTGAGTATTTAGTAGTTCCCTTAAGTCTTCGACCTGGAATCTCCGAAATAAATTCAAGCTTGAAAGCTTGCCTCAACTCCCCCCATGCACCATTTCTCCCACTTTGTAACAAAATTCCCCCAAACAAAGTGAAGATACTTATTGGGACTTTTTGCGTGATGCTTATTATGCACTATTGATTGGTTATGGATTGATGTGCCATCAAAACCTCGCATATTTCGAACCACGTGATCGGTTCAGTCGCATCGAAAGCGAGAAGATCGAGTGAAGTGTGGTTCGTGCCTCGGGCGCTGACATCCTGGTTTATAGCTGCAGGATGACTAATTGCCACGGGCGACGCACATGTGGTCGTGAATATTGAGGAGGCCTGGGTCACTAGCGTGGTCAAGGCAGTTGAGGTAAACGTCGTGGCTTGACTATTCATGGCTAAGGGATGTGCACCTTTGAAACTTCCGGTTAAGAAAAAATTAAGGAGGTTGAAGTAAGATTAAAACAAACTTACAGCGTTTACGAAAGAAGGGTGTAAGCCGAGCCGGAGTCAGTGAGAGAGAGAGAGAGAAAAAAAAGCGGCCGAGTCTGTGGTTGCTATACGTAATCTCACGTTGAAAGAATAATAAAATTTTTACTTAACTAGACGTTAAAATATATTATACTTAATTGAAAAAAATGAAAGGGTCTAGGGCACCAATTATAGCTTATGTGATGAATGGTTTAATGACAAACTTGCCTAGATAGCAGCCATTAAACTTTGCTATATGAATTTAAAGATAAAAATGAGTGGAAAGAGAAAACGTGAGGGAGGATAATTAATTCAGCCGGGAAGGTTTCAAAATCACTGACGCATAAATTTAACAAGATTTATTGAACAACAAATAATGGAATATTACTAATTATTGAATTTGATAATACGGTTAATGAATATAATGTGTATTTTAATGAAATAAGGTGCTCGGGACTCGGGAAACGGGAAAGTCTATTCTGATTAGTTAATTTCGAATTGGATTGTACAAAGATTTTGCTTGGTTTGTGGTTGGAGGGAGTCGTACTTTGATTTTTTGAGGTAACCGTATTGGTATCAAAGGTCGTACAAAAATGGATTTTGGGGCGAGATGCATAATTTTCTCGGATGCGAAATTGCCAACTGCCTCTTTACGAACTTTGTAGGAACTTGCAAAGATGTCAGCAGCTTCAAAAGTACAGTCTGCAAATAAAATGGAAGCATCTCCTATTTTGAAGAAATCAGAACAAACAGAAAAGCTCTTAAAAGACCATCTGCGTAAGTCTGATGACACTCAAACGCTATCGCCTTCACGATCGCAAAAGACTACCTCTATTCCACCTAAAGAACAACAGCAACCTAAGACAGTCACAGGCCCAAGCTCGCCTGGAACACAACAGCATACAACTTCAAGACTGGAAACACCAAGAAAACCCCAGCCTAGTGGGACTTTCGAGACTGCCCTACAACTGAAGACTCGTACTACTCATAGTACAAAAAAAGTCTCCTTACTTCGCTTACAAAAACCACCACAATAAAAAAATATCATGTTACACCTCATTTACCAGAGAGTAATGGTCAAAAGATCCCAGTTATTGGCACTCAAGAGAGTCAATTTCCGTCCCACTCCCAGAAAGGTAGGTTCCTCTACCTACCAAAATATTGCCTTCAGGCTTCTCTCTATCTACCATTCTGCAGTGAAACCTGGGATCATTTCATACCAGGTTCAAGATTTAAAACTGCTTATACAAGAAACTCGACCGGCCTGTATTTGTCTACAGGAAACACCTATTACAGATGCGCAGATTCATCTGCTATCTTGTTACAAGTTGGGTATTTCGGCTCCGGTGCGTAATGATGGTTATGAACTTGATGCAGCAATATTAGTGCATAACAGGCTCTCATTCGCCCCACTAGTGCTGAATACTATTCAAACAGTAGCAGTACAAATTCATCTAAATAACACCTATACTGTCTGTTTACTCTACTTACCACATGTCAACGTTGCTACAGCTGACATTGAACGCCTAATAAACCAATTACCAGCACCTTTCCTCCTTCTTGAAGATATGAATGCAAAAAGCCTCTTATGGGGTGAAATGACTTATAATGATCGTGGACGATCATTTGAACAACTACTGACTACACTCCCAATTGCACTCTTAAATGATAATACTCCTACTCACTTCCACATTCAAACCAATACTTCTTCAACGATAGACCTGGCTATCTGTTCAGTAGATAGTATTCTTGATTTTGAATACTCAGTTATCTCCTCGTTGCATGGTAGTGATCATTACCCGATTAAATTGAACCTCATAGACCTTGCAAATATAGCTGACAGCCCTGATAGCTATAATATTGGAAAAGCTGATTGGAATAATTTTTTGGCTGCAACACATCCAGTCCTGAAAGCAGAGGATATCATGGATATAAATGACCTCATGGATACCATAGTTACAATCTTCATTTCAGCTGGTACACAAGCAATCCCTCTAAAGTCGGGATTGAAAGGACAAACTCCAGTGCCCTGGTTTACGGATGAAAGTAAACAAGCACGTCGTGCTTGCCTAAGAACAGATAGGGCTATGAAAAGGATCCACTCAGTGCAAACTAAAATTAACTATACTAGGGCCAAAGCACAATGTCGTCAAGTTTTTAAGGAAGCTCATCAGCAATCGTGGAAAAAAATATGTGTCCTCAATTACGTCCCGATTGTCAATGCATCAAGTATGGAAACGTATCAGCAAAATATCTGGTAAATTTACTACAAATCCTACTCCAATACTATGTTCTCCTGATGGAAACCTCACACGTGATCATGCCGCTGTGGCAAATTACTTTGTACACCATTTTAACAATATATCTGGTAATCATAATTACCCTGCTGCCTTTAAACGGCATAGAGAAACTGTTGAGTCTACTCCACTTTCCTTCCATTGACGAACTTCTGCTCAAAAACATTACAATCTACCTTTCACTTATTGTGAATTTGCATCTGCTTTGTCAATGACACATGACAGTAGTCCTAGCCCTGATGGTGTTACATTTACCTTCATCAAACATGTTCACCCATTCCGAGGAGAATTGCTCTTGGGAGCATATAACAGAATATATCCAGAGGGAATTTACCCACGGAGCTGGGGTGTGGGATTTGTATTGCCCATTATAGCTTATGTGATGAATGGTTTAATGACAAACTTGCCTAGATAGCAGCCATTATATATAATAGGAGCCTTCAACTCTCGTTTGCATACCATAGTAATATTTTTTTAATTTACAGAAAGCCTACGATACTGCATGGAGGAGAAGTATTCTTCAGACAATATATTATTTTAGGTTCAGAGGAAACCTGCCCATCTTCATTCAGAACTTCTTAAATAATAAAAGTATCTAAGTACGAATTGGCTGCGCCACCTCTGACCCTAAGTTCTTAGCCCAGGGAGTCCATCAAGGCAGTGTTTTGTCTTGTACCTGTTTCATTTTGGCAATTAATGGAATCACTAGGTCTCTTCCCAACAGTATTTCATCAACTTTGTATGTTGATGACTTGGCAATATATGCATCTGGTACAATCCCCCATCTACTTGAACGTCGTCTTCAGGTTGCTCTATGTAACCTTGAGGAGTGGAGTAATAAGATTAGTTTTACCTTTTCTACCCCGAAAACTACATCTATGCACATCTGCAGGAAGCGAGGATGCCCTAGGATGGCAGCAAACCTATCCCTATATGGTAGACCAATCACTAATGTGCCGGTCTACAAATTTCTTGGGATGTACATTGATGATAAATTAACTTGGAAACCACATATTACCCATCTGAAAGTTAAATGCACAAAAACCCTAACTCTCCTCAAACATATCCCACATAAAAGCTGGGGAGCAGATCGGACATCGCTGCTGCGGCTGTACATCATGCTTCTGAAGCCTCAATTAGACTATGGTTGTGAAGCCTACTCGTCGGCTTCTCGTACAGAATTAAACAGAATAACCAATACATAATGCAGCCATCCGGACTGCAACTGGAGCTTTTCGATCATCCCCATTAAATAGTCTTTATGCTGAATCAGGGATTAAACCACTGGAAACATACCGAAATATAAAGCTGCTCAATACGTATCTATGAATCAAGTGCAATCTGACCCACCCTCCCCATTAACGCATACCACTGATAGATGATGAAGATGAGTCTAGCCAAGAGGATGTGCACATCCCCCAATCCTAGTCATACTTGTTTCTTTCAACTGACGAAAGCATT
The DNA here is from genome assembly GCA_963969495.1 of Ceratothoa steindachneri. NCBI lineage: Eukaryota > Metazoa > Arthropoda > Malacostraca > Isopoda > Cymothoidae > Ceratothoa > Ceratothoa steindachneri. The sequence goes on from OZ018317.1 coordinate 167,036,979, forward strand.
GAAGAGTCTGTGCGGAATCTCATTTGCAAGCATTTTGACAGTACATCTCCGATGTATCCCTTGTGGTCCTTAACAAACTTTAAGACTTGTAAAGACTTAAACAATATCCTGAAGACTGCAGTTGCCTCCCACGTACTTCACGCATTTTTCCCGTGGCATAGCGTTGCATATAATGGGTCTCTTATAATATTCACAGATGGATCCAAAGTTGAAGAAGGAGTGGCATTTGCATATAAACATTTGAATTTCATATACACGACGCATTCAGTCTCATGCTACCGTATTTACGGCAGAACTCTACGCCATTTATTATAGCATTAATTATGCTACATCACTTCATAATGACCAACCTGTCACAAATCATACTGACTTTAGAAGTGCTATAATGGCTATCCAACAATATTCTACTAGGAATCCACTGGTTCAATTAATACAATGCAGACTATATACTCTACAGCGTCTAGTTTGTCTATGCTCGGTCCTTGCACATGTGAGTGAGCCAGGTAATGAAGCAGTAGACACATTGGCTTGCCATTGTGCGACCACTGGAGAGCTTTCAGCAATCGATCTGCCCCAGAGTGACTTTATATGTTACATCAAGAAAGCTGAGACGGCCCGATGGAAGCAGACTTGGCAAAACGTTGGCCTTGATAATAACTATCGACGAGTCAGCAGTTCAATTTGCCACTGGCCTCTGCACTATCATTAAATAGGTCCTGGGGATCACTCTTTGTTGATTGCGAATTGGCCACACAAAACTCACAAACAGCTACTATATGGAACTACACCATTAACCCTTATGTAATGACTGTGTAGTCAATTTGACTATATACCATATCCTGCTTGAGTACCCATCATATCTGGAATATCGTCAACGATATTTTGGTCCAGGTCTTTATAGACTGGATTTATTATTGGGGAACAAGTACAGTAATCTACATGGTCCCCTGTATGGATAGTTAACAGAAATAGAGTAGGTATCCTTCGAGACCTATAATGTGTTGCTTTATACAAATTAATATTATATTGTTATTTGGTTAGATATTTATGCTTTTAATAGAAATTTAAGATTTTAAATGACTTAAATTTTATTTTTATGCCTCTTTACTGAAAGCTCCTGATCTCACTATAATAGATTTATCTTATTTCCGTATGCCCTTTTTATACTCCAGATTGCTTCTTATATTCCGGAAATTTTAGCCACATAATTCTACTCGAGATTCACTGTTGAATCACCTTATGGTGTCTACAGTGGTAAACAACCTAATATAATAATAATAATAAACCTCAACCGAAAGGTGAGATGCAGCAATTTTCACATCTTCTTTCGCCTATTCTCGCCATAATCTTTCTCAACAAAAGGATCTCTGCTGGTACCATCAAGGGTATGGTAAGAACCTTGTATCCACCATTATACTTTTTCCCATACTGCGCCTAGTAGTTTACCAAAGCATGATGTAACTTTCACCCAATTAACTCAATAGTGCTGGTGCCACAACAAATATGGCGCACAAGCTGTAAAATGCTTACAACCGGTACCACATCCTTCCCCTAATCTCAATTCTCCACACAAAGCACGTCACTCATCTCTTCAAATTTCCAAACTTCGATTTCAACATCAAATTCTCCTTTAAACTTGGGACAAAAAGGTATACATCTCCTGCCCTCACATCACTTGCTTAAGTAGGTCCTCCATCTCGTATTTTTGACACACTTTCTGGTTTCTCATTCCTGGTGGACACTGGTGCAAAATGCAGTGTTATACCAATTCCTAAGGGCGAAAAAGCTTGTGCTCCCTCAGATTTAGTTCTGAAGGCAGCCAATTCGACCAATATTAGGACCTATGGAAGGCGTAACCTTTAAGTCTCACTCGGTCTCCGTCGAATTTTTCGATAGACCTTCGTTTTGGCTGAGGTAGATTGTCCAATATTCGGCCTCAATTTTCTTTCGGCTCGAGACCTCTTAGTCGATTCTTGTCACCGCAGCTTGTCTATCGCAAAACTTCACTCACCTTTTCAAGTTCGTACTCACTTCCACAGAGTTCCCTCCTTTCTCTTCGTCTCCCACTCACCGAGCATCCATTTCAGCGCCTTCTGCAGGAGTTTCTCGACCTTACTCGTCCACCTTCGAAGGATAGGCCCATTAAACATAATGTGGTGTATCGCATCGAGAAGACATGAGTACCTGTATTCTCCCGACCTCGTCTTCTAGCCCCAGATAGACTCTGCAATGCGTGACGAATTCCAATTTACGATAGATGCTGGCATTTGTAGGCCGTCCTCTTCATATTGGGCCTCCCCACTCCATATCGTTCCCAAATCCAAACCGGGGAAATTCAGAACAGTTGGGGATTACAGAGCCTTACACATGCTAACAACCCCGTTATCCATTGCCATACATAGTTGATTTCACCTCGTCTTTCTCGGGCTGTGCAAGCAATCTTTTCTCGCCTGGGTCCCGTAAAGGGCGCGGCGATTTGCCTTCCTGGCCGCCGTGCTGACGGGCTTCAGCGACCCGTCCGGCCCCAGGTTAGCCTCTTCTCCTTCATTCAGACAGCCTGTATTTCTCCCCTACTTCCTCACTTCCCCTACAACTTCTCCCACGACTTTCTCTGGTCGGTCTCTATTTTCACAGGGTAGACGCTGACCTTAATCTCAACCAACTATCTCGAATCGGGTCTGAGGGAGGAGAGAACAATGTTCCCTGACCCTTGAGCTCCGGTTTTGGATGGTGGATTTTTAACAACCTGCTTGATCCCTACCCATACCTTCCTCACATCCCTTTTCCTTCTCACTTCACTATTTATTTTTTTACGCCGTTCCTAAGGTGGAACCGCCATGCCGAAGGGCTGGCAGATCACCAGGCGGGAGGAGTGTCCTTAAATGGTGGCACCCGGCTCTGCCAGCCCCATACGCACCCCTCGCAGAGCGGGTCACTACGAGGGGAGATTAACGTTTTCTTCCCGCATAAAGAATAGGGTCACCATGTTCATTGATGATAATTTTTTTTAAAAATCCCCTCAATTTCACCTCGTCTATCGGCGGAGACGCCCTCGGGCAGCTCCAGGGAAAAAATGGAGGTCCCCTCTACCTATGCTCTCGCAGAGACTCTCCAAATCTCTCTAAACGGAGAATAGGCTTACTCCTCTACTTCGCCTTCAGGTGTAGGGGACCTCTCCTCACCCCCTTGTATGGAGGGGCCTTTAAGCACGTCCCTCTTTCCAAGGGGACTGCCAAGAAAGCCAGCAGGCAGCCCATAGCCGACCGCTCCGCATTGAAGCGGCTCGGTAAGACAAACCCCCTTATGGGGGAGAGGAAAGCCAGGCCCCATCCCCTCAATTTCACCTTGTCTATCGGCGGAGACGCCCTCGGGCAGCTCCAGGGAAAAAATGGAGGTCCCCTCTACCTATGCTCTCGCAGGGGACTCTCCAAATCTCTCTAAACGGAGAATAGGCTTACTCCTCTCCTTCGCCTTCAGGTGTAGGGGACCTCTCCTCACCCCCTTGTATGGAGGGGCCTTTAAGCACGTCCCTCTTTCCAAGGGGACTGCCAAGAAAGCCAGCAGGCAGCCCATAGCCGACCGCTCCGCATTGAAGCGGCTTGGTAAGACAAACCCCCTTATGGGGGAGAGGAAAGCCAGGCCCCATCGCTCGCTTCCCTCAAAAGACCTGCTGGCGGCGAGTCCGGGCTCTGTGCCAAGCACAGAACTCGAGTCCGCCTCTATGCAAGGTCCTCCTCAAACAGCTCGGGTCTCCAAGACAGTACAAGAAGGGAAGGGATCTCCTTTCCCGGCTGGTGCCCCTGCGACCGACAGGACCTTATCCATCTCGGAGAAGAACCTTGCTGAGGCTGGTCCATCCGGCCTGGGGGCTCTTGCCGGTGCAGGGGAGAAGCGGGTTCATTCCCTGCCCTCCTCTCCTAAAAAGGAAAACAAGAAAAATACTAAAACGAATCGGGGCTCTTCTACATCCGCGAGGGCTGCGAGGAAGGATGGGTCTGCTTCCACTTCGGTAAGTTACCAAGCTAAAATCAGCACATCCTGCCTCTCTGACCTCCCTCCCCCACCCCATCACTGTGTGTGGAGCCCCTGACTAAGACCAAAAGTTTTACTGCTCGGAGCGGAGCCTCGATTACAACGGGGCCTCTTATTTAGAGACTACACGGCGTTTTCGAGCCCGCTGGCTTCAAACTCTTCCTGATTATTCGCTCCACTGGTGGCAGCATGTTGGCTGAGGGCCACATGATCCTTCGGGTGAGAGCTTTAGCTAGTGTGATTGGTAGAGAGCCAAGGGTGACCCGTTTCTCGGATAAGAACCTTTTGGCGAATGCGTCGAATCCCTCCGAGGCGTCCATGATTAGTGCCCTTCGGACACTTGATGGCACCCCGGTGAGTGTAAGCCGCACTCTACCATGAGCATCGTGAAAGGAGTAGTTTATGCTAGGGAACTCGTCGACTACTCCATAGAGTACATCACCTTAGAGCTGGCCGACCATGGGGTGGTCAAGGTTGAACGTGTGATGAGAAATCAGTGAGGGGCCTCGAGACCCACCCATACACTCTTAATCACGTTCGAGTGTGACAAGCTCCCTGAATCGCTGCGTGCCGGTTGGTACCGCTACCGCGTAAAGGCATTCGTGTCACTGCGCGGCATTGCTATTACTGCCACCGCTTCGGCCATACTAATCGCTCCTTCGACGTGCAAAGTCGGGGTTACCCGAAACCTGTGTAGGTTGCTCCAAGGCCACGCACGATAAGCTAAACCATGTGTGGCCAAGTGTGTCAATTGTGGAGAGCCGCACCCCGCTTCTTCGAAGCAATGTGGTGCCTATCCCCTCGAGTAGGAAATCATGGCCATTCAGGTTCAGGATCATGTCTCATTTCGTGAGGCTAAGGACGTCCTGGCGCGCCCGGCGCTACCCGGGACGTCCTATGCCTCAGTGTTGAAAATGACACCCTCGGCTTCCCTGCCCATTCGGAACCCTTCTGAGGGTTCTACCCACCTCGGGAGCTCCCCTTGTAAAGCTGACGGCACAAAGTGTCCACACACAACCCCGGCCAAAACCAGGGCTCCCCCACCTTCTCCCAGCGTGACCGTTTCCCGTAAGGTGAAACATGCATGCGCCTCCACCGAGTCGTTAGACTCACAGGAGGTAACACCCCAGAAGTTGGTTCTCAGGCCATCTTCCGGTATTCTAAATCTCCCATAAGGAGGAAAGCAACAGAGGAGCTTCGGCTCCTTCGCCCACGCCCAGTGGTGGGCTTGGTGGCTCAGAGACGGTGCATCCTCGAAAAGAGGCTCCCTATCCCAACTCTGAAGCCACCCCACCCGCCTAAAGTTTAGGGGCGGAGGGAGGAAAAGGGGCACAGTGAGCCCAACCTCCTCCAATAAGTCATCTAAGGCGACAGCGCCCGGAGTTCTGCTTACGGGAAGTGTACGGCCATTCCCTTGAGGGTCTTCTCTTTGAAGAGGGCCCCCGCGTCTCCTGCGAGCTAGTCCTGGAGGGCATATTTTTTAATGGATTTGGGGCGGACTCCGGGCCAACTGGCAGGGGGTACGGAGGATCGTCTCGCCCCGTTCCCCGTTAGCTATCTTTTTGCAGGAGACCAGCTTGGCGAATGTTCCCTGCCCACCATCCTGGTGCAAAGGGTTTTGCAAGCCCACCACCACGGGATGGGGGCAGGGCGGGAGAATGTTCGATTTACACCCGGCATGATGTCTCCGTTATTCTCATCGCTTTAGATACCTCCTTCCAGGAAGTAGCTGTGCAGCTGCACCTTGAGAGGAGGTATACTGTTATTTCCGCGTATATTACACCATCAGTTGTCTTCGACGCGGGGGACTTCCTCCGCATCGTGGCACGGTTGCCGAGGCCATTTCTCTTGCTCGGAGATCTAAACGAAAGACACACCCTCTGGGAAGACTACTCTATCAATACCCGGGGTCAAGTCCTTGCGGACCTGATCGACGAGCTTGAGATGGGTGTCCTAATTGTGGATGAGTTTACGCATCACTGTCCGAGAACCGCTTCATTTTCCTGCCTCAATCTATCGTTGTGCTCTTCGGATGCACAGCCTGATTTTGATTGGGGGGGGTCGATGACCTCCATGGTAGTGATCACTTTCCGATTTAAATATCACTTTCTGCGCCGCCGCCGCCCGAGAGCCCGCCACGGTGGTGCTTGGCGAGGGCACGATGGTCTGCATTTCATGAAATGACAGAATTCTCTATCTCAGTCGAGAAGGTTAGATCGGTAGATGAGGCCTCATCGCCGCGGGCCTAGCTACTATTGCTAGATGGTCTGGACATTTTGCAGGCCGACAACTCCCGTGGTGGTAATCCGAATGTGAGATGGCCCTCAAGCAGAAGCGCTATGTCTACATGCGCTATAAGTGCCGCCCGAACGATTTCACTGTCGCTGAATTTCGTCGGGCTAGGGCTAGTTTCCGGTATATTTCGAAGCACTACCACCACTCAGATGTGCGGGAATACTTTTCTTCACTTAACGGGAAAGACCCCTCTAGCAGAGGTGTGAAAGCGAGTCATAAGGATTCGAGGCAAGTTATCGCAGGACCCCCTTCCTGTTTTCCAGGAGAATGAGACCGCAATCTCAGGTCACGCGTCCATCGCTAAATCCTTAGCGATTGCTTTCTCCTTATTCTCTAGCTGGGATGCTGCTCCGCATGCATTCATTGCATGTCGTGATGTCTAGGAAGGCTTCCGGCTTGACTTTACCTCCAGAAGCGAAGTGAGTTACGTTCCGCTCTTGCATCGTGCGTGGACACCGCCCATAGTCCGGACGATGTCCCGTACGCCATGCTTCGACACCTGTATGAGCGAGGCATGGCCTTTCTGGTAGATTTGTCCCAAAGGATATTGCTGGAGGGTCTTCTCCCGGGTCCTGGCGAATTGCTACTGTGCTCGCCTTTCGCAAACTGTGGAAAGATTACTCTACTCCCTCCGGTTTCCGCCCATATCTCTAACCTCTTGCGTGTTAAAGTTGATGGAAAAATTGGTAAATATTAGATTAGCCTTTTTTGTGTACAACGGAGGCCATCTATTTTCTGCACAATGCGGCTTCCGCAAGTTCAACTCCACGTCAGATGCTCTGCTCTGACTGGAAAATGCCGTCTGCGAGGCCTTTCTTCGTAGACAGTACTAGGCCACGGTGTTTTTCGATCCGGAGAAGGACTATGATAGCACATGGCGATAAGGTATCATGGAGATTCTCCACGCGATGGAGTTGAGGGGAAGCATCCCAATCCTAATATCTGAATTTTTGCGAGATCGTCGATTCCGCGTACGGTTGGGGGGGGCGCCCTCTCCGGCCCAATGGAGCAGGAAGAGGGTGTCCAGTAGGAAAGTGTCCTCAGTGTCACACTCTTCGCCCTGAGCATCAACGGCATCACCTTGGTGCTGCCGGAAGATGTTCTCGCTATGCTCTACGTAGACGACCTTTCGATCTCTTTTGGCGCGGCCCAGATGCCAACTCTGGAGCGTCGACTCCAAGAGGCATTGAACTGCGTCTCTCACTATGCCGAAGCGCACATGTTTTGGTTTTCCTTGGCCAAGACCAAGGTAGTGCACTTCTGCCACCTTCCACGGCTTCACCCCGACCCAGATTTGTTTCTTAATGGGGTGTGCCTGGATGTGGTTGAATTGCACCGTTTCGTTGATCTTGTATTTTACCGACGCCTCAACTGGGAGGCTCGTATTTGCAGCCTTAGGGTCTCTTGTACCCGCACCATGGATATTCTTGGTTCCGTGACGTTCAACGCATGGGGCGCTGATAGGGCTACTGCCTTACTTTTTATCGAACCTTGTTCTTTCGAAGCTCGACTACGAATGCGAGTTTTATGCATCCGCAGCTGAGCGTGTAAGGCGGAATGTAGACTCGATCCACCACACAGCCTTTGGCCTGGCGACCGGTGCTTCCCTCACTTTACCAAAAAGATCCTACTAGTCGATGCTGGGGAGATGCCACTCGCTTTATGCCATGTACAGTGCATTATTCGACTGTACACGCGAGACCGGCGCCTCCCTCAGTCGCCAACACCTCTCACTGCATCCGCAGCTGATTTTGACGATGCCTATACCGCCAAGAGACGCCAGTCTTCCCCTAAGCCTTTAGAGTTTAGGGCTAGGAAACTCCTTCGAGATCTAGGTATACTCTCAGGCCGGTGGTGCTCCTGGTTCTGTCCAGGACGCCACCCTGTAGGGTACCACATTTGGCTATTTGTCGCCACGCCTCTGCTCCCAAAGCTTGTACAGCACCGGAAGTATTGCGTTCGACTTCTTTAGAGCACACCTCGTGTCACGCTGGAACCTTGCCAGTGTATATGGATGGCTCCAAGACCCAAGAGGGGGTGGGATTCCACGATGCATCCATTCTATTTGAAGTCAGCTGGGCTCTGGTGGCAATACACCACTCGGTGCGGGAGATTACGCGACGTGCCCTGTTCGGAGACCGGATTGTGATCTATAGCGACTCACAAAGTGCCCTGAGTGCTCTCGGGGCATTGGATTCTCCGCATTCCCTGGTTCGCGATATCCGTGACGCCACGGTTTTGGCGAGCCGGGTGGATGTCGAGATTATCTTCTGCTGTGTTCCTGATTATGTAGGAATTGCGGGGAATGAGCGCGCTGATGAGGGCGCCAAAGTTAACGCGAGGACTCAGCGACTGGACCAGCGTTTCACTCTTGCTCACACCGACTACTTGGCATTAATACGGTCAGCTCTTCGGGCTGCTTGGCAAAGAAGATGGGGGACGGTCGAAGAAAACCTAGAGTTGCGTGTCATTGCGCTGCGACCGTTCCGATGAACCTACAACCCAATGCCGCGAAGGTTTTAGGTTGCTTATCGTCGTGTCCGAATTGGTTACACTCGCGGGGCGCACCGTCATTTGATGGAGCCCTAGCCAGCGCCCTACTGTGAAGAGTGCTTTGTCCCCCAGAGTGTTCGGCACATCTTGTCAAATGTTCCAGTCTGGACGATCTCCGCGCACGTTGCCTGTCCCGGTACCGGAGTGTGCTGGGTCGCTACTGCCCCTCTTTTGTATTCGGGACGAGTTCGTGCACATTGACTGGTAGACTTATAGACTTTTGGGGGGAGGCCGGCTTTCTCCCGTTTATTTAACTAGGTTTTGTTTTTCTTGTTGTTGTTTTCTCTTTAGGTCGCACGTCCCTGCGCCGGGGAAAGCGGATGTGAAGACTGCGTTGTCCCCCAGACTGTTCGGCGCATTCTTGTTGAATGTCCCAGCCTAGGCGATCTCCGTGCACTTCACTTGTCCCGATGCTGGGATTGGGGAGATTGCTAACGCCCGCCCTTTGTACTCGGGACGAGTTCGTGCCTATTGACGTGTGGACTTATAGACTTTTGGCGCGAGGCCTGCCTTCTTCCCTTTATTTAACTAGTTGGGTTTATTTATTTTTATTAGGTCGCACGTTCCTGCGCTGGGAAGGAGCGAACCTCTTCCTGACACCGGGGATTGATTCCTGCCTATTGCCTTTTTCTGTTTTGTTTTATTGATATTTTTTAATTTGTTTTTTTTTAGCATCCTCTTTTAAAGATGCCTAATATTAGGCAATGTTGAATACGGCGACTAATGCCCAAGTAGGCAGTCGCCAAGTGAGTTCTTAAAATTAAAAAAAAATTCTTTTTTATTTTTGTTGTTATTTTAAAGTAGTCTAGTACTAGGCTGTGTGGGGAGTACGGCTAATTGTGCCCAAGAATGCAGTCACCAGATGGGCTCTTAAAAAGAAAAGAAAAAATCTCGTCTGGATCTGGTCCTTGCTTTCAACCAGATCCCTATTCACCCAGACGATATTTCAAAGACTAGCATCACCACTCCGTTTGGTTCCTTTGAAATTGTTAGAATGCCCTATGGTTTGCGAAATTTTGGCTAGGCCCTCTAGCGTTTCATGGGCCATGTTCTGAGAGGTCTTCCCTTTTTTATTCTTACATTAACAACCTGCTACTAACATCTTCGTCACTCGAGGAACGCCTTTCTCACCTTCGTCAAGTCTTTTCTCGCTTTCAAGAGTACGGTATCTTACTCAACACTTCTAAGTGTCTTTATGGTGTCTCTCAACTCTCCTTTATACACAACCCTTTGAGTGGCGGGATTAGTCCATTCGAAGACAAAGTTACCGTGATGCGAATTTATGGTAACATTTCTCAAACAACTCAGACGTTTCTGTGGTATGGTCAATTTCTACCACAGATTCATTCTAAACTGTACCCAGGTCATGCAACCTCTCAACTACATGCTGTATAAAACCAAAAAGAACTCTCCTCTCAAGTGGTCTACTGATGCGTGCGATTCATTTTCTCGCATAAAAGAGACTATAGCCCACGCTGTAGGATTTGTACATCCTTCTCAACTCATGTAGATACAACCTTGCAGCAGAAGATTGATGACCTAAAGCAACTTTCAACTCATGTAGATGCAATCTTAAAGCAGAAGATTGATGACCTAAAGCAACCTCAACTCATGTAGATGCAACCTTGCAACAGAAGATTGATGACCTAAAGCAACCTCTTGCTTTTGTAGCGTACGAAAAGTGCAATCGAGCGGCTTAAAAGCTTCGCTTGAACGAATCTTTTTCGAGACTCAGGATGGCCGTGTGAATTCGTAGCTGGCTAACAGTGGTCCAGCTACGCGGGAAGCTGTTCGCAACTAGCCTACGCTATTAGTTTTTCTTTGTCCCTTTTTCTACTCTCCTCTATCTACACTTTCTTCTCTCGCTCTCTTTCTGACTCTCAAAAGAGGTATAGTACATTTTCACGTGAGCTACTTGACTTAAACTTCGTAATCCGTCACCTCTGTTCATATTTAGAAGAGCGTGACTTTACTATTTTTACTGGTCGGTGCCTGCTCGTCTCGTTCCACATCTTCGGTCAACACTACAATTGATACTCGTCACCTTGGCTTTATCCTACAGATACGAGCGATAATAGCTATGTTCCTGGCTCTTCAAACGTCTTAGCAGAGACACTTTCTCGCATTTCCACGATTTCAGGTACGCAACTCTCTCACACTGCGCCCATCGTTCATGTGACAATAGCACTGACCCAGGAACAGGATGAAGACACGCAAACACTGCGTCACTCTTCTCAACTCTTTGTTCGCCAAGTCGAATTACCAGACATTCCTTCCAGGCGCATCCTGGTCTACTATTTATTGCCTGGCTATCCTCGTCCTCACCACCTGAAACCAGGTCCCTATTGAAAATGTTCACCTTGAACACCCTCTTCCAACTTCTTCTCCCATTACCACCCTTTATGGTCTAGAACGTCCCCAAAATAACCTCTAAACCACTCTTACAATCACGCCTGCTACACAAACTTGACCTTCCGTTTTGCTGCATCCGCCTCTTTTGTTGCTGGAACTCTCGTCGGCAGCGGTGGTCAGTCAGGAGCAAATCTCTCCCCTACTGGTCACCCCGTCAACGGAAAACCGGACTCAAGACTCCAACGTCCGTTTGACGCCATCTCAGAAGGAACAAAGAAGCAGATCACCTTCGCTCCGACAACTTCTGCTCCTGTCGGTGCCTCACCCACCGCAACTAGCACTGCCCCAGCGAATAGGTGTCCCCACTGGGACACGCTCCGGTCTTATTGTAAGGAGACCTCGGCGTTGTCAGAATTAGCAAGACCATATTACGAAAGGGGAGCGGGTAACTTTCTTTGATAGGGAGTTTTTGTAGCACTGCCAAAAGTAAATAAAATAATGTATATTATGTAATACTGTAGTACTGAGAAGTAATTAAAATCAATTATTTCTACATGTAATTCCGCAGTACTTCAAAGTAATTTGTATCCAACTTGAGCGAAGTGAAAAGAATAAATAATATATATATATATATATACATATATATATATATATATATATATATATATATATATATATATATATATATATAAATATGCAAATTTTGTTGAAGACCATGGTATATTTCGCCTTAGTTAATTTCCTTTGGTAAATTTCTATTCTTTTAACTGTCTTTTTTATTCCATATTGTAGATGGAATAAAAAAGACAGTTAGAAGAATAGAAAGTTGCCAAAGGAAATTAACTAAGGCGAAATATAACAACAAAATTTGCATTCAAGAAAGACTGCTACCCATCTACACTAACAATATATATATATATATATATATATATATATATATATATATATATATATATATATATATATGAAAACACTGTTTCACTCGATAACGAGTAAATAAATATATAAGAAAACCACTATTATTGGAACATAGAGTTTATTATTATTATTATTAAAACGGGACCAGTTTTGATATGTAGCTTACCATATATTTTTCAGCCGTTAAATCTGAAGATGATATGGATAACGCCAGGGAAAAAATCAGCAGACCCGGGTTTGAGTCCCGGCCAGAAATTTCAAACTTTTTCCCCTGGCGTTATCTCTGTCTTCTCGGTAAAGGATTGCCTTTATTGTGCCGCCCTCTGCTCTCTTTGATTCTAGTCTTCTTCTAATGTCCCTTTCTCTTACCTCTAAAAAAAAATTCTTTCTGTCTTGAAAAATTGTTTTGAAAAGCAGAAAATAAATAGGGCAAAAACCCTATGGTGGTTGTTATCACCCGTAGAACTTGCATTTTCTCTCTTTCTTTATATATATATATATATATATATATATATATATATATATATATATATATATATATATATATATATATATATATATATATATGCGCATTACGCCTTGTTAGTCCGCAATTTTAGGATAAGGAATTGTCCAATATTTTTGAAATAGGTAAAAAACTTTGTTACCCTCTTCAATTTTTGCATACTTTATTAAACTTTGTTAAGATAACTTTTTTTTAGAACTGATAACCCACCGGTTTTCAATGACAAAAATTGTCTTATCTTGTCATACTTTGAACCATTTTCTTTGTCTCACCCGTATTTGTAAGAAACTTAATATCTCTGTAAATTTTAGATATGAATCTACTTTATATAAAATGTTAGTCCATAATAATACAAGCAAAAAAGGCGGAGTATATTCTATAGAATGTTCTATTTGTAATTTACCTTACTTCGGGCAAATTGATAAATCTTTATCTACTAGAATTTACCAATATAAGTATAATATTAGAAGAGGTGAAATAAACAGCGCTTTATTTTTACATTTATCTGAAAATAACCACCCCATTGACTGGAATTCTGCAAAATTCCTTTATCATTCAGCTGATTTCACAAAAAGAAATATTGTCGAGTGTTCCTTACTTGACATCTTACCTAATATAAATATTTTCCCTTGCTTATTTAAACTCGATCCTGTTTTGAAAAAACTTTCAATAAATGAAATAACTTCATAATGAAGCCTGTTGTCACTCTTTATTAGTGTAATATCATTCGCCCTGCCTCCCCCAACACTAATGATAATCCTTTAAAATGTTTGGGGTTTTGTTGTTTTTGTTTTTTTTTTGGGGGGGGGGTCACCCACCATATTCCATTCATATACATGGCGTTGTTATGTGTATGTATATCGTTTTAGGGATGCATATGTCTGTTATTAGTTGCCTATTCTTCTTTTTCTTGGTATTTTTCTGTCTTTTTTTGTGTTTTTTCCATTGGTTTGTACTATGTGATAGGCGTTCTCTTCATATCTTTGTACCCTATATATAGTTTTCTTCTCTATTTTCATGTTATTCCTTGAAAATGAACTTGCAAATATTGTTTAAAGGTGCTTGGATTCATCTTTTCATTTTCCTGTGTGTTAATTTTCATATCAGTGCTTTCCTCACGTGCTACTTTGAGTTTTTTTATTATATATATATATATATATATATATATATATATATATATATATATATATATATATATATATATATATATATATATATATATATATATATATATATATCCAAAAAAGTACAGTAGCGTACGTGTAACTATAGGAATAAAACCACAGTAATAGGACTAATTTTATATGAGAAACCAGGTTTCGACGGAAACATCCGTCATCATCAGTCGCTGGTCGACAAGTGAAATACAGAAGTTGCTTAACGTACAAACACACAAATCAGTGGCGCTAAGGTGGATGATGCGGGAATGTAGCGGCATTTTTGAGAAACGGAAGTATGAATTTCTTGCTTATTAAGGTATTAGTATTGAATTGGCCGTCAGAAGTATTAAAGTTAGGAATTTCTTTTTATAAGTGCCGATTCAATTAAGCGTCGATGTATATAATTGTGAGACATAAACTATTTTAGCATTACCGATATCAATTTAATGATTTTCTTGGACATATGTAGAAATAAACTCGAGGAGAGGGCACCACGTCGCATATCGCATTTATGTTCACTCATTATCTTGGAACATCTGCTGCTTTCACCGATATATGCTTCATTACATGATTTGCAGGTAATGAAATAAACTCCCTGATCTTTATCGATCGATCTATTTTTGGATAAGCTAATTCTGATGATATTCTCCTACTGGAAGGCCACATTGATGTTGTTGGTCCGTGCCAACTTTTTGAAATTGATTAACTGGGGAGAGTATGGGAAGGTAACATAATGTTTGTCACATCTATTTTCCTTATAATTAGGTGGGGAATAATAGATGGTTCTGTCTTTATAGTGACACTTTTCTATAAACCAAAGGGAATATTGCAGCTCAATAAATGTTTGGATGATTGTAGTAATTTCGTCTTGCAAGAAACAAGGATCACAAATGTGGTATCGCTCTTCCTCACACCGACTACATGGCAGGAATACGGGCAGCTCTTCGGACTGCTTGGCAAAGAAGATGGGAGACGGTCGAAGGGAACTTAAAGTTGCGTGCCATTGCGCCGCGACTGTTCCCATGGACCTATCCCCCAATGCCGCGGCTGCTTCAGGTTGCTTTCTGTCGTCTCCGAATCGGACACACTCGTGTGACGCATCGCTATCTGATGGAGCACTCGCCTGCGCCCTATTGCAACGACTGCGTCGTCCCCCAGACTGTTCGGCACATTCTTGTCGAATGGGAACCCAATTTACGTATTAAAATTTGTGATCCTTTTAAATACCTTTTCCATCTATTTAGTATCCTGCTCATATCTTTTTAAATACCTTTTACATCCATTTAATATCCTGTTAACCTCCTCTTTTTTACATCCATTTAATTATCATATAATATCCTGTTAAATCCTCCGAATTACCTTTTCATTTATCTTTTACATATCCTTTAAATATCATTCCAAAATTACATTTAATCATTCATATACCTCACATCTCTTCGTCGTTGTATACTAAGTTGCATCTTGTATTATGTCTAATCAATTATCTCTGTATTTTCATCCATTAATTTTGAAATACAATTTATTTTCGTACGCCCTCATTGTATTTAATCCCTCGGGTGCTTACCGCAGGCTGTCACGTTTAGGCTTGCTTTACAAATTCAACCTTCATTCAAGCAAACAAATTTGTGTGTGCCGGGAATTATATTTATGTGCTATCTAGGTCAGGAATATAATAACTAGCACACATAAGTGACTTAATTTTTTGGAGTATTTAGTGAGTTGCCAAGTTTCTTTGTGTGGTTCCCATTGGCGGTTCCCGGTGTTTTTAGGTGAACTTGGTTATTCTTAGTTACATTATGATATGACAACTGTTTTCTTCCTTTGAATAATTTGATGAGATCAGGTATGTGTTAAAAATTCACTTGTGTGTTTTACGACGACAGTCCCTAGTGGTTTTTAGTAAGCCAACTTCTTCTTATAAGGTATTTTACCTTTTAATAGTGTCATCTTATTGTCATAATTTTGTTTTTGTTCATTCTTTAAATATATACTATATTCAATTATACTGTTTTCATCACCTAAAATAGCCTTCTATCGGTATAAAAAAGCTCTGTGCTACTAACTTTTACAATTTCGCCGAATTTTTGTGGGCATATTAATCAAAGATTATAAATATTTTATGAGTTCATTGTGCTAGTACTTTTATATCCTGTTACTTTTGTAGTAAATTCGCTTTGTTCCAAATAAATTTAAAATAAATAAGTTTAAAATAAATTCAAATGAGTGTTGATCGTTTGCTAATGTAGACAGTCTACTAACGGCTTCAGCCGCAAGATGGTAGACTTTTCGCTGCTGTAGCGTACGAGAAGTGCAGGTTAGCGGCTACGCTACTCTTATTCTTTGCCCCTTTTCATGTCTCCCTCTATCTACAATGGTGCTCAGACCTGCAAAGGGAAGCGTTAGCCCTTGAATAATATTTCCAAACGAGTTCTCTTCATTTATTCAAAATACGCTCTGCTTCTAGGAAGGGGATTGTTTAGCGTACGAGAAGTGCAGGGGGCGAGAGGAAAGAAATGGCCATTCCCCCGGAAGTAGCATAGTATGGTTGCGCTATATATATATATATATATATATATATATATATATATATATATATATATATATATATATATATATATATATATATATATATCTCGCTCGCTCTCTCTCTCTCTCTCAGCATGGCTTCAGGAGAAAGAGATCTTGCCTCACAAATTTACTAGAGTTTTTTCACTATATAAATACCTTGTACGACAATAATAGATCGGTTGACATCTTGTATCTAGACTTCCGAAAGGCATTTAATAAAGTTCCGCATAAGAAGTTGATGTGTAAAGTAAGAGCCTTTGGAATAAAAGGCGAAATTGCAAAATGGATATAAAATTGGCTTATGGATAGAAAACAGCGAGTAGTTATAAACGGACAAGCGTCAGAATGGGTTTCCGTTTGTAGTGGCGTCCCGCAAGGCTCTGTCCATGGCCCCTTGCTATTCATTATGTACGTTAATGATATAGATGATGGCCTACTATCGAAAATTTCTAAGTTTGCTGATGATTGTAAATTAGGAAAAGGGATAATTACTGAACAGGACGTTCAAGAATTTCAAAATGATATTGATAAAATAGTAAGATGGACAGAAAAATGGGAATTGCCCTTAAATCTTGAAAAGTGCAAAATAATGCATATTGGTTATAATAATCCAAGGAGAGAACACAAACTGTTCGACAATGAGATCAAAGAAACTGAAAATGAAAAAGACCTAGGTGTCTACATTACAAACGATCTAAAGTTTTCACGGCAGTGCATCAAAATCGAAAAGAAAGCGAAAAGGATTCTTGGATATATAAAACGCCAAATCACTTTCAAAAATAAAATTACAATTCTGAATATGTACAATGCACTAGTAAGGCCACAATTAGAATATTGTTCCCAAGCCTGGTCTCCTTACTTAAGAAAAGATATTGACAAGTTAGAAAAAGTACAAGCCAGAGCCACGAAATTGATTCCAGAACTAAGGAATTATAATTATGAAACAAGATTAGAAAGATTAAATTTATTCAGCCTTGAAACAAGAAGATTGAGAGGACAATTAATAGAAATGTTTAAAATACTAAAAGGAATAGAAAATGTCGACTCTAATATTTGGTTTCAGTTTAGCACATCTACTACGCGATCAAACGGAATGAAAATAAAACCCAATAATTTTCGCACAAATATATGTGGGAACTCATTTGCGTATAAAATTGTGAACAAGTGGAATCAATTACCAGAAGATGTAGTGAAATGTAATACAGTAGAAAATTTTAAAAAGAAATTAGACAAAATTTTAAGAAATCTAACATAATATGTGACGTGACTAATAAGTTAAAATAAAATATGTATGCTAATTTTAAGATTTACAAAATATTAATTGTATTTATTATAAAAAATATTTATTGTATGAAATCATAATAAAATGCTTTTTGACATGAATATGTTCTAAATATTCCTTATAGCTCAGAATCATTAACCAAAGACAAAGAACGAGTTTATGTTCTAATATTGGACGAGAAACCCTAATATAAGTTGAATGTATATATATATATATATATATATATATATATATATATATATATATATATATATATATATATATATATATATATATATATATATATATATATATTAGCATGGAAAATATTATATAGAATAAATAAGTTATGAGAGAACAGCAAATTGACAAAAAAGAGTTAACTCTTGCATAATGTAGCACAAGTAGCATAATAAAAAGTTTGGATGTAGCAAATAAATACCAAAAAATAAGTACCTCCATTGAAATGGAACGAATGTTCTTTTGAGGTACTTACTATCCTTGTAACTCCTTGTAACACTCTCTCTCTCTCTCTATCTCTCTCTCTCTCTCTCTCTCTCTCTCTCTCTCTCTCTCTCTCTCTCTCTCTCTCTCTCTCTCTCTCTCTCTCTCTCTCTCGAAACAGTGCATTGAGGCGGAGAAAAAAGCCCAAAGGATGCTAGGTTATATTAAGCGCAAGTTTGGTTATCGGAACCAGGAGATTGTACGGTGCCTGTACAACTCACTTGTCCGACCGCACCTGGAGTATGCCGTACAATTTTGGAGTCCTTCATTGCGAAAGGACATCGCGAGATTGGAACGCGTACAAGCTAGCGCAACCAAACTGATTCCCTCTATCCGACATAAAGGTTATGAGGATAGACTAAGGGAGTTAGATCTGTTCTCGCTGGAAACCCGTAGACTGCGTGGTCAGCTCATCGAGGTCTTCAAAATACTTCGAGGGTTCGACAATGTTGACTACGGGGATATTTTCACACTGAGTGAGAACAGAACGCGCAATCACGGCTTCAAACTTGAACTGAAGCGTTACAACCGCAATCTGTGTGGAAATTCTTTCACCTACAGTATCTGCGGTAAGTGGAACGCACTTCCAGTGGAAGTTGTCAACAGTGAATCTGTTGACCAGTTCAAGTCAAGACTAGACAAAGTCTTGAAAAGTGGCCGTTTAGGGACGCAAAACAATTGAGCAGTCATGTGCCTGCTCGATTGATAGTCCAAAGGTACCCTCTTTGAATGGACCGTAAGGTCTCCTAGGGTACTTACTTTCCTTGTTACTCCTTGTTACTCCTTGTTACTCTCTCTCTCTCTCTCTCTCTCTCTCTCTCTCTCTCTATCTCTCTCTCTCTTGAAAAATCGTTGTTTGGACTTAAACCATTGTGCGAGTGTTCTTCGAGGACTGCACCTGCTTAACTGTCACGCCAAAAGTACCCTCTTTGAATGGATCGTAAGGTCTATTAGGGTACTATTTTCCTAGTAACTCCTTGTAATTCTCTCTCTCTCTCTCTCTCTCTCTCTCTATATATATATATATATATATATATATATATATATATATATATATATATATATATATATATATATCTGTCTGTCTGTATGTCTGTCTGTATCTCTCTCTCTCTCTCTCTCTCTCTCTCTCTCTCTCTCTCTCTCTCTCCCCCAGTTGTCTGTGAGCCATTATTCCGTTCGGATATGCGTGAAGGGGTTGCCCCCTGTCGTGGTATAGCTCTATATATCATACATACATCTATTATATTTGATTTTAGAGTGCGCGGGGGTTTCCTTTTAATATGTTTGGGAGGCCGAAGGTCCGGTTACAAGGTCAGATCCTCATAAGGGAGGGCTAGTCCAATAGAGGCTATTTTAAATCTTGGTATTGGCTGAGAGTTCCAAATTTTACTTAGTTACAGGCTGTTGTTATAGGACTATGATGAGCTCGAGGGTCGGAAAGTAAAGGAATCGGCAAAAATAGACTTTAATAAATATTAATAATTAAAGTTAATATGATACAACAATACACAGACATATAAGACAAATGGTTACAGTGGTCAACGGGTTATTAAGAATAATAGGTATTCTAAAATGCAATAAAATGGGGTAGACCGGAATTATAAATTTGGGGAAGCTAAAATATTGGTCACGATACCTTGTGCACAAATTGAGGGGTTGGGGGAGACGATGGTCCTTTCCGGCGAAGCGGTGAGATGATGGTTGAGTCACTTCGACAGGATCCAAGGTTAACTTGCTTGTAGTGAAATTTTCTTTTGAGATGACGGGGGGAGGGGGGTCTTCGATAATGGAGGTTGGGAATTCTTCTGGTGAAAATTTCTTTGAAGAAAACGGAGGGTGAGTTTCTCCGAGACGTCAAACGGTTTGTTTGGTCGGCTATGCGTAATCGAGGGGGTATTACGCTAAGATTAATCTTCACTGAAGCCTTTTGGGATAAGACTTGGTTCTTGTTTGGAGATGGCGTCGATGAGCGGAGTCGGACAGGTATTCTTACGGGAAGAAGAGTTCTTAACTAGTTCTAGGGGGTGGATATTTGTTTTATCCGAAGAGGGATGCTTGGTTTTGTCCCACAACGTTTCCTTGCCTTCGGCGTATGACAACCCGAATCGAGGAGGAGTAAGATCGTCTGCACTCGTGAGCTTCTCTCGCACCAATCTGCTCATTCCTCCTCACGCGGGTAGATATGGACACCAGAGGTGAGGGAGCTTACCCCATAGAAGAGGGGGGAGAGGACTATCGCCCATCGTTTGAGTCATGGCGAACGCGGCCCGGGTGACGATTGTCTCAGCCGCTCCCAGCGTGACTGGAAAGGAGGCGGGGAACTCCTCGTCTCGTTTAAATACTCGCCTTGATAGGGGGGGGGGCATTCCATGAACCCGCTCCTATACTTTCTAACGCTTTTGAGCTTCCAAAATTGTTTGTAAGCTACACGAAGCCTATCAGGTGCTGGCAATGCTTAAAAGCTACGTTATTTCTCCCATCACGAGCTTGTTCCCTCAAATCCCCGCTCTTTGATTTATAAAGTGATTACAATTTATAAATTTTTGTATTGAAAAGTGTTTTTCCAATAGCAAATTAATTATTTTCTTTTATAATTGCCTTTTTTATTAATATAAGTCGTTTCTAAAGTAATTTCATTCAATTAGTTATTTATAAAGTATCGTTAACCTTCTAAATTTTGAAATTGGCGCGATATTTCTCCTAAAAGAAAAGGACCAATCAGGGTCCTCCCAAGACAAGTGACGTCAGAATTTTCAGCCAATCACCGATTAACTTATTTCCGCCCCAGTGAATTCAACCAATAAGCGAATAGGGTAGTTATGATTTAAATTATCTGCCCGGCGCCATTTTGGTCTCAAACGAAGAAAACCGTTAGTAAGTGTTTTATACTTATTCTTCTAAAACTTCTTTAATTAACTATCTTCAAAAAAATATTATACACTAATTTACATATTCCCTTTTTCTTAGAGAGATCTGAATTATTTTTAGGCGACTGATACTTAAGAGTTAGTTTAACACTGCATAGGCTAAATTCGATCCGCGCCATATTGTTTGATGACCGCAAATCTCGAATTAAAAATGCCAGTTGCAGAGAGGTTAAAAGCCTTCTGTTCCAATTGTAAGTCAGTCAAGTTGTCTACGGGTTTTTTAGAACAATGATACCAAAGAATCACTGCGTCAAGTGTTTGTTTATTCTTTAAACTTGCTAAACGACATGATAAAGAAAAAAATGAACTTATGAATACGATCACTACCCTGGAAAACAGAATTCACCCTTTAGAACTAAAAGAATGTGATTGTAAAACCAACGAGAGCAGAGTAATAAATATTGATAGCAAGGAGGTCAGATTAGAACAGTCTGTTGTATTATTAGAGAATAAAGTGTATCAGAAAGACAAAAATGGCAACGATTTTTTGCTTGTCAGAAATAAACATCCATCTAGACCTAAACTTACTGAACCGATTGAAATAAAGACGCATAATAGAATTTTTAGCTTTGTCCGAAGCAGAAGAAGACACATACCTAATTGGAGATTATAATAAGAAATCAAATTGATCACTTTGGTGCGAAAAACATTAGAAAGCGGAAAATCGGATGTTACCCCGGGGCAGGAATCAAGAAAGTGACTGAAGAGATCGGCAATTTAAACCTGAAGAATAAAAAATCCCTTGTAATTGCTCATATTGGAACAAACGATGTTTTCTGTGCTAAAAATTTTTATGGAACAGAAAAATTGATCAATGACTATACCGAAATGTTTGCAAAAATCAAACCAAAAACGAATCATGGGATAATTGTCAGCATATTAGCAAGATTAAATGAGAAAAATAAAACCATGAGTAGGGCAATTGGAGTAAACGAACGCCTGCGAAGGATATGTGAACGGGAGAATATTGACTTCGTTGACTTTTGGATGAGCTTCATTAACAACAAAGAATTTTCGCTCATGAGGGAATCCATCTTAGCACAAAGGGTAAAAAAATATATGGGGATTTAATTAACTTGAGTTTTATATAATACTCTCGAAAATAAGCGTTCCGATAATAATTCACTTACGACCTCCGGAAAATATTCAATCCCAGAAGCACAAGTAAACAGATAAAATATTTAAAAGCTGCTTTGTTTAGCCCTGGACAGGTAACCTTGGTGTGTAAGCGAACCAAGCGGCGCACAAAAGCGTAGTTTTTTCGGTGTGCGCATTCATACGATGCCCCTGGGTGATCTGTTTTATCCGGAGCCGTTAGTTCTAGACGAGCTTCGATGGAGAGTAGATTTGTAGTATTGCAACTGCGCTTCTTTCACTCGATTTTCGGCGACATAAGTTTGTGTTGCACATTAGCCACGTGGTTACCAGGTGGATTCTGTGAAGTGCAGTTGCAAAGTTTTTGCATTTATGCCTGTAGTTTCTTTATTGTATGGAATTTTTATATTTTAATTGTTGTTACAATTGTGTTGATGATGCGGCTACCCTGCCTAAGCACCATTTTTTAAAAATTGCATGGCACAGGGGAGGCTGACCCTTGAAGAGATCCATAATGTCCTATTTGACGATGCCGATGACCAAAGTGACACTGAGATACCCCTTGATGCCGATGTGGAGGTTGATAGGGTATTGCCTGATGCTCACGATGCCAATTGGAAAGAGGAAGAGAGGGAGGAGGATGTGGAAGGTATATCGCAGATCGATGACCCTGACTTAGTGTCACAACCTCCTACGGCTGTACCTTCAACGTCCACGACCCCACCTCCTTTAGCGTCCCCGACCCCACCTCCTTCAGCGTCCACGGCCCTACCTCGTTCAGCATCCAGGGCCCGACCTCCTTCATCATCCAGGGCCCCACCTCCTTCAGCGTCCACGGCCCGACCTCCTTCGGCGTCCACGGCCCCACCTCCTTCAGCATCAACTGCCACTCATGATTCGTCCCCCTTTAGTCCCACTGAGGTCCGGAGTCGTAAGAGGAGGAGAGGGGTACTGAATCTTGAAGAAGGGGCACCCATCGCTGTTTACCCTTGCACCACCCTAAAGGCTAAGGACAGGACGACGTGGCATTCACAGCTTAACCAGACCATGCCTAAAATCGTCAGGAGTGATGTGGAACCGGCAGCCCCTACGCAGATCACCATTGGCGCTACTACTCCTGCACAAGTCTTCTTTCTTTTCATGACGGACCAGATGGTGGCTGAGCTCTGCGTGCATACATCTACAAAGATGGCGCATATAAGGACAAACATCAAAAATAAGGACAAGGCAACCTTCAAGGATATAGGATTATGTGAGATGAAGGCCCTCTTTGGTGTCCTCATCATGAGTGGGGTCCGTAAGGACAACCATTTGACGACGGAGTTGATGTGGTCTCGCATCTACGGGTGCCCCTTCTACAGGAGTAAATTAAGTAAACGTCGCTTTAACTTCATCATCAGGGCCCTTCGCTTTGATAACCCTGACATCAGGAAGGCACGGCTCAAGAACGATAGATTTTCCCACATCAGGAAGCTTTAGGATGAAGTCATCCGGAATTGCATTATCAACTACAGCCCAGGGCCACACCTTACTGTGGATGAACAGCTCCTTGCATTCAGGGGGCGCTGCATATTCCGGATGTATATCCCGAATAAACCTGCAAAGTGAGTATCTGCCAATTCTTTATTATATATATATATATATATATATATATATATATATATATATATATATATATATATATATATATATATACATATATATATGTATATATATATATATATATATATATATATATATATATATATATATATATATATATATATAAAATACTATAACTAATATTTCCAATTTTTCTTTTCTTTTCTTTCCAGATATGAATCAAGCTGGGTCTGGTGTGTGATGCCGACACCTATTATTGTCTGAATGCCATCCCTTACCTGGGTAAGGGCACCACTGACCAGAACAGGGGTCTTGTTTGGTGAATATTTTACTCTGGAGCTCGTGACACCCTTCAAGCGTTAGGGACGTACTGTGACCTCTGATAACTCGTTCACCTCCATGCCCTTAGCCAAATCCCCCAGGAGGGATGGCATGCACCTACCTCCCGCCTGAACTCCTAAACCACAAGCTGGAAGTTGGTGAGTCTTTGGCAGTGTGCAATTATACAGAAAAGACTAATTTCCTCGCCCAGAAGGTTAGCTCCACAAAGAGGATCCAGATTTTGTCAACAATCCACCACAAGCCGAGTGTTGTAGAGAAAAAGAAGACCGAGCTCCATATGTTTTTACAACGCGACAAAGGGAGCTGTCGATACTTTCACCAGCTGTGTTCTCTGATGTCGTGCAGCCGAAAGACAAGAAAGTGGCCCTTGTGTGTCTTTTATGGAATTATTAATATTGTTGTGAATAGCTCTTACATTGTGTATGCCCACCGGCCTGAAAATAAGGGCAAATCTAGGAGGAAGTATGCACTGGATTTAGCAGTGGAGCTCTGTCGACCATATGCTAACCTTCGGCTAGGCCAGGCGAGATACCTTTCCAAGGGAGGTGGTCTTTATTATTCGCAGTGTCTTTGACATCCCAGAAGAAGATCCTTGTGTAGTGAGCCCTCAAATAAAGAGTGATAAACGGCAGAGGTGCTATCTGTGCCCAACTAGTGGCGCTTCAAGGACCAAGGTACTCTGCCTCAAGTGCCAAAAGTCTATCTGTGTGCACCACACCAGACAATTCTGCAGCTCATGTTATGAATAGGAATGGTAAGTTTATCCTTTTTCACTATTTCGTCATCATACCTTCGTAGCAAAATGTCAATAGATCACGAATTTGGATGTTTTTTTATTACATTGCAGGCACTCTTGGGTGCCATTTTATCTACTATTTTTCTTTTCTTTTCAAACAATTTGTATTGTGTTTAGGATATATTTCTAGCCAAGCTATTGATTTACAGTGGCATTAAAAATAGTATAGAACCCATCAAAGACTAGAATGTCGTTTTTCAATACAACAATGTGCAAAGGGCAAATTTTCGAGACGAGTGCGTGCCCATTGACTGCTGGACTTGTTGACTTTTGGGGGGAGGCCGGCCTTCCTACTTTCATTTAACTAGGTTTAGTTGTTGTTTTTGTTATTGTTTTGTTATTGTTATTGTCATTGCTTCCTAATTATTTCTTGTTATTGTTGTTTTCTATTCAACTTTTTTAAAGTAGCCTAGAACTAGGCTGTTTGTTTACGGCTACTTATGCCTAAGTGGGCAAATCTAAGTGGGCAGTCGCCAGATAGTGCCATAAAAAAAATCTAGGATACTGAAAGAAGGTGAGAGTGTTGCGGAGGCTCTTGAGAAGATGTTTATTAGATCACTAGAGTCTGGAGAAATACCAAATGATTGGAAATTGGCAAATGTAGCGCCAATTTTTAAAAAGGGAAGCAAAGAGGACCCAAATAACTTTAGACAGGTAAGCTTAACTTCTATAGTCTGTAAAATTCTTGAAGATAGTTAAGAAGGGAATTTCTGATCATCTGGAGAGTAGCAGGTTAATTAATGATGCTCAGCATGGTTTTGGAAAGGGTAGATCGTGTTTAACTAATTTACTGGATTTTATGCATTATGTAACTAAAGAATTAGATAGGGGTAAGAAAGTTGATGTGATCTACTTAGATTTCGGCAGGGCTTTTGATGGGGTTCTACATAGAAGACTAGTTTATAAATTAAAGTTGCATGGGATGTGTGGGAAAGTTTTAGATTGGATGGCTGAATGGCTGAAAGATCGAAAACAGAGAGTTGTACTGAATGGAGTGAGGTCACAGTGGAGGAGTCTTGTTAGTGTCGTACCTCAGAGATCAGTTTTAGGCCCTTTATTATTTATAATCTATGTAAATGATCTTGGGCAAGGTGTAAATAGCAGTGTCAATTTTTGCTGATGACGCTAGGTTGGCAGCTGTGGTCAAAGAGGTTGAGGGTAGCTTTAAAGTCCAGGGTGACTTGAATAAGTTGTTGGCTTGGGCTCAGAAGTGGCAGATGACTTTTAATCTTAATAAATGCAAAGTTATTAACATGGGGAGAGATAATGGGGAATTTGGCTGTGAGATGGATGGGTATTGGCTTAATTCAGTTGAAGATGAGAGGGACTTGGCAGTAGTAGTAGATGGGTCGCTGAAGTTTTCAAAGCAGTGTGTTGCGGCAAAGAATGGAGCAAGTGGGGTGCTGGGTTACATTAATAGGAGTGTTGGCTGCAAGAGAGAGGAGGATGTCCTTAAACTATATAACTCTTATGTCGGGCTACATTTGGAGTGCTGTATACAAGCATGGTCACCACATTTTAGACATGATATAAACTTTTTTAAGAGTCAGTACAAAGGAGGGCAACAAAAATAATACCATCCCTGAAGCACCTTGAATGTGAAGATAGACTGGGGGTTATTAGATATGTTCTCATTTGAAAGGTGTGTGAGGGACGATATGATTGAGCTTTTTAGGATCTTTTCTAGGATGGATAAATTGGATTTCAGCAAGTTATTTGAGTTGGAGGGTAGTAATGGAACTAGGCGTCAACACTTAAAGATTAAAGAGCGGAGGTGCAGACTGGATGCTGGAAAATGTTTTTTCACTAACAGAGTGGTGGACTGTTGGAGTGGTTTGCCACCTGAGACTGTAGACAGCCCAGGGTTGAATGTTTTCAGGCGCGGATTGGATGATTATATGGAGATGGAGGGTTAACTTCTTACTCTTTGGTATGGGGGTATGTTTCTTGACTCATTCCTGTGGATGCAGTTTCTTTTTATTGTATATTTGAGGGGACTTTGATTTTGTTTTTGACAGACTCCTATGGAGGCTTTGAATTATATATTGTAGATGCATGGTCTGACATAATCCTATAGATTGTTTAAATTGTATATTGTAGATGCATGATCTGACAAAATCCTATGGATGCATTATGTGGGTGGGATTTGATGGATACGGATGACCTTTGATAGGCCCTTGTGGCTTTTGTCATCCGTGAACTTATGTTATGTTATGTTATGTTAAACAAATATTTTGCAACGGTATTCCCTCAGGATGAATTCGACGTTATTCTAACACCTAACAGCAGATATTCTAGCAATAATCGTCTAAAATTAGTAGTGTTCAGTTAATAATGTTAAGAGACTCATTGACAAAATGAATAAATTTAAATCGCCTGGTCCATACATGATCTTCCCAAAGGTCATAAAAGAAGTTAAAGATTCCATAGCCGAACATATAACACGAATATTTAATCTTTCTAAGTCCCAGAAGATGGGAAATTGGCTAATATAACGCCAATATTTAAGAAAGGATGCAAAGAGTCAGCTAGCAAATACCACCCGATAAGTTTAACATAGGTGGGGGGAAAAATGCTCGAGCGCCTTATCGCAGGAAAAATAGTTAAGCCTATTGAAGTGAATGCATCATTACATGATTCTCAACATGGATTCAGAAAACAAAGATCGTGTCTGACTAATTCCTTGGAATTTTTTCACCACATAAATTCAATTTATGACACAGAAATGTCAGTTGACATTTTGTATTTAATTTTTCAGAAAGCTTTTGATGAAGTCCTACACGCAAAGTTAATGACAAAAATTAGATCATTAGGAATAATCGGAGAAGTTGCAAATTAGATCGAGAACTGGCTCACAAATCATAGGCAGAGAGTTGTAATTAATGTTCAAGCATCCGATTGGACATCTGTTAGTAGTGGAGTTCCACAGGAATCAGTGTTGGGACCATTATTCTTCATTATATATGTGAACGATATTGACATCGGATTGGTATCAAAGATTTCAAAATTTGCTGATGACTGTAAATTGAGTAAAGATATAATTAGTGAAGATGACATCAAAGACTTTCAGGAAGGTATTGATCAAATTGCGCGCTGGTCTGTGAAGTGGGATTTGCCTTTGAACCTTGATAAATGCCAAATAATGCACATAGGCAATAAAAATCCCAAAGCTGAATACAAGATATTTAATATAACAATGACATGCACAGAAAAAGATCAGGCATTTAAATAACCAGTGATCTTAAATTTTCTCAGCAATGTTTAGAGGTGGAGAAGAAAGCCTTAAAGATACTTAGTTATATTAAAAGACAATTTAGCTACAAAAATGAAACAATAATCTTGAATACGTATAATGCCCTCGTTTGCCCACCGCCTCGATGGAAGAAGGAATTGCCTTTTAGGGTGAATGATAACGATAGATGAGATGGGTCCGGGTGGGATCATCTCAGGGGTGTGATTGTATGGCATACTTATTGACAACGCCCCGCCCCCAGGGTGTTTTAATCGCGATCGCATCTCAACATACCATAGAGACGGTTGTATGTCCCTTTGTGGTCCTGGAAGGGGCCCCCGCTGTTATGAGCAGCGGAGGTAGCAGTCCGTCCCTTGTCCGGAATTGTTTCTGACATTGTTCTCGGCTGTGGGCTACTCCTCAAACCAGCTTCCTCCAATGCCCCCAATTATGCCGTGGCAACAGCTCGGCATAGTTGGGACGAAATATGATTGTCCATCCCTCCTCACATCTGGCAGCAGGTCACATATGGGGGCAGGGGTGGGGACTTAAACAATCATCTGCTTAAGTGGGGGCTCTAAAAAAGAAAGGTGAATGTTAGTAGTGATGAATGGTGATGAGTATCTCTCTTTCGTGAAAGGGGTTTTCGGAGGCGTCTTTTTTGGAAAAATATTTCCAAAAAACAACTTTACCTCCTTTGCCGAATTCTGAGGTGAATCTGCCAGTAATATTTCCAAGATTTCCGAGAAATTGAAATTGATGTAATAAGAAAGAAAATGTGTGGTAGGTATATAAAGATAAAGAGAAGGTGAGTTTTGGCCAGATGTAGACGGCATCTCTCAGGTTTTTTTCTTGTATCATGTCTTCTCTTCCTCCCATTTGTTATTTTTGGTCAGTTTTTGTGTTTTTTTTAAATTAAATAAATCAATATTTATCTTTCCTCTCGCGGCATTTAAGCCTTCAAGTTTTTTGTTTGCTATATATAATTTTCTTTGTTTTTTAAATAACAATTTCTAATTCTTATTTTGCCAGTGTTTAGGTTATCATTTCATTTTTTTGGTTTGTTTTAGTTGTGAACACTTCGCCTCTTTTTCTTCAATTTTTATTACAATTAGATAGTTGTGTTATTCTTGTTTATGTAAATATTCCAATTTGGTTTTCTCGGGAGCAGTTCCTTCCACTCGGGAATAGGGCTTGCCTGGTGGCGCGTCCCCTAACTGCTCTCGGAATGTCTAGGTCAAGGTTCAAGTTCGGGAATATCTCATCTTCAATTTTATCCCAGCTCTTTCTCCCTAGCTTTTGAAGTTCTATATTCAGTGGATTCAGACCTGCTCTTGCGTGTGGATCTGTTTGTTAAATATGGTCCATCTTTTCTGCTCCAGCTATAAACAGGGCTGCTTTGTTCTGCACTCTCTGCATTTTTCTGAGAGAGGTGGAACTCGCAGCCTGCATGACGACTGCCGGGTACACTAAGGTCAAGCGTACCAGAGCAGTGTATAGCTTCTTAAGATTTTTGGAGCTGATGCTTTTAAATCTATACAATTTTCCGAGCTGTATTTTGGCTAGGGAGATTCTGCTTTTAATGTGCACTTTGTATCCTTTTGGTGTTAAGTGCAGACCTAGGACTTTGCCTTCATTTCCGTACGGGTATGCTTCGCCGTCCATTAAGACATCAACACGTTTTTGGCGGTTTACTGGAAGGATCTGGAACTTTCGGCGGTTGGTCTTGATTTTCCACTTTCGTTCGTATCGACTGATGTTATCGATTTCGATGGCTGTCTGCCTTGCTTGAAATCCAACATGTTTGTAGTAACTGGAGATGATTTGTGTGATATCGTCTGAAAATTGCAGGTCATTACGTCCTCCCCTACTGGTACAGCAGCGGACTCAGACAGCCACTTTATGAAACACCCGCCTCAAGTTCTAACTCGGGTCTTCCGTAGCCCTCGATCGAAATTTGGACTTTTTTGTGCATGATGTAGTCACAGAGGACCCTTTCCAGAATTGGATTCAGCTGGAGGCCTAAAGATCTTGTATTGTAGATCTCTTAGCCAAACCTTATCAAAGGCCTTTTGTACATCTCGCATCACCACGTATACGTACTTCCTCTCAGCTATACAGCGGGTGAGCTTTTCGGCGAGAAGAGCAAGGGCTGTGTCTGCCCCCCTTCTCTTGTGGAACCCGTATTGCTGAGGACTGTGAGCTTCCAGCTCGGTCAGCTGGTCTTGTAACCTGTTGGCTAGAAGCTTTTCGTAGACTCTGCCTATAATCTCCAGGAGGGATATTGGCCTGTAGTCCACCAGTTGATCGGGCTTCTTCCCTTTAGGTAGCCCGTATTCAGGGAAACATTGTGGATGTT
Source organism: Ceratothoa steindachneri (assembly GCA_963969495.1). NCBI lineage: Eukaryota > Metazoa > Arthropoda > Malacostraca > Isopoda > Cymothoidae > Ceratothoa > Ceratothoa steindachneri. The sequence goes on from OZ018317.1 coordinate 167,067,483, forward strand.
CGTGATTCTCTGAATGATCTGCCGGGGGCATGCACCAAGTTATTTTTAGTGATGCCCGTCCAGCCTGGTGCCTTTTATTTAAAGGTTTTTATGACTGCCATGACCTCTTCAGGTGTAGTTGGTCGGCTATGGTCTCCCAAAACCCTCCCTTCATCGACATAAGCACGTGGAAGCGTGCGATGCACAATCTGATTAAGATCTTCAATCAGTTGGCCTTCGAATTCCGCATTGTTTTCTGGTGTTATCGTGAAGACTTCTTTCCAGAATGTGCGGAATCTTTCTTCCCAAACCACCTGGTCTTCCAATTAGTCATCGTTCTCCTTAATGCAGGTCTTTTCTCTACTTGTAAGACCTTTTAACTTGTTCACAAGTCGCCAAAACACATCGGGTCTCACCTCGCTGTCTACTTTCTCAGTCAGGCTGTCCCAGATCTCAGCTTGTTGCTGGTTAATAGCCTGCTTTAGATCGTCACTCAGGCGTCGTAGCAGGGAGCTACTTTCCCGATTTGGACCTTCTCTCCTGATTTCTTCACACACCTCCATGAGCACTCTACCGATCTCTCTCATTTCCTTGGTCCATCTGGGTTGTGGGAGAGTTTTATACCTCTTCATCGGTACACTCTAGCGATCCGCTTCGATGATGTGGGACAGTTATATTCTCCAGCTCCTCGGCGATCCTCTTTAGCCTTGCTCCGTTTATTTCCGCTGGTTCAAATCTAGCAAGGATTTCCTTGTAGCGTTCCCAGTTGGCCGAAGCATAGCTTTTGCGAAGAGGGATTGGAAGCTGGATTGGCGTGAGATAAATGGTCGTTAAGTTTGCTATGTGGTCGCTGGAGACTGTTGGGTCTGGCTCACTGCGGTAATTGAAGGGGAAGCCATCGCTTGTCATGATTATCTCGGGCTTTGTTGCTACCCGAACGGTGATATAGGTCGGAAAATCAGGACCTATCCGCTGGATGTTATTCCTTCGTATAATTATTTCCAAGTTATAGCCTCTTTCATTCGTGTTACCATAGCCAGCCGTTCGGCATCTGGCATTGAGTTTGCCCTCAAAGAATACCATTCTGCCGTGACCAAACAGGGTGAAGATGTTTGTGAGAGGAAGGTATCTCCCACTAGAGTGTGCAGCTCTACCACCACGAAGGACTCGTCCATATCCGGAAGGTGTCTGAACAAGGGATTCCTTCTGACGACAACGGCAGCATCGTCGTACCTCTCCTGAGAATGGTTTTTAGAGACCACACTGTAGCCTGGTCTCTTTAACTTCCTGTTGGTCGTATCGATACCATGCTCCGTGATTAGTATGATGTCGGGATCAAGCACACGGAATATGTTTTTCGTATGTCGTGGCTTTCCCATCCTATCCATTCACGTTGAGAGTCAAGATCCTTAACCTGTTGTTCTGGTTTTCCTTTCTCTGTTCTGGCTTAGGTGGATGTCTTAGTGTTTAAGAGTTCTTGTACTCTGCTGGGGACAGTTCCACAAATGTCTCTCGGTGGAAGGCGATGTTTTGGTTAAATGGTGCCTCCTCAACCGTTTCCTCGTCGCATTGAGCGTCGAAGTCCCATTTGTAGAACTTCTTTTTTATCCCCACACATATTTTATTCGTGTCCTAGTCATTCGGGAAAGGGGAACTGCTCCGTGGCATATATGCTGAGGTTTACTCTGTCAGCATCGATTTTCTTATTAGTTTTTCTTTTCCCTTTTTGGGCTTTCACCTCACATACGGAGCCCTCTGAGTCCGAGGTATCCGTGGTATCGGAGGACTCAGTTTCTTTTTCTACACATTGTGTAATTGTCTGGGCAGCCTTAGCGGCCGCCTCTCTCTCTACTTTTGCTTCAATCCTTGGATCTGGCCGACTGACTTCCTTATTGTTTTTCTTTTCTGTCTCCTAGCTTTTACCAGTCATTTCTTTGGGGACCATTTGCAATTAGAGTACGTCGTCTGATGGTGGATTATCAGGGAATCACATCTCTCTCATCCTATTTATAGTGAGCATCTGGTTGAGCTCCTTTGCAAAGGTTGCCGGGTGTGTAATGTTTCTGACATGTGCATACAGGATGCAGGTCAGGATTTTGGTAGAATTTTCATTTTCTAGCCTTAAGTATGTTTTCTTAGCATCTAATAGCGTGAGAGACTGCCTTCACTGCTTAAACGCATGTCGTATTTTGTTTTCTGGTCTGCTCTTCTTTCTTTTGTTGGACTTTTTTCTTTATCAGTTCCTTTTTTTAGAGGGCAGACCATAGTCATGAAGCGGTGTCCTTGACCGCAGTTGGCACACTTCTCCCTCGGACTACTACAATTCTTCCAGTGGTGCCCCGCCTCACTGCACCCTAAGCAGATTTCCTGTGATTCAGGGCAATCTTTAGTCACGTGGTTCTCCATCTTGTAACAGCGGAAGCAGAATTGTATGGGATTAAATTCTTCCCTTTCTATCTGCTCTTCGCTGATTTTGGCATTGAATAATAGGGGTCCATTTTCTTTTGCCTTTTGAGCCATCGATGTGTCCAAAAAGATTACCTTGAATACGTGTGCGTATTCTGTATTCCCTTTTTTGTTTCAGAATTTGATTATTTCTGAAACCTTGGCCCATGGTTGGTTACTCGCGAATTCCTCCTTTATTTGATCCTTGGAGTGTTGCCCAATCCAAGGATCTAATCTCCTGTATACGACGCTCCTGTGAGTCTGTATTTGCGGCCGGATCTCGCCAGTTGGAGACCTATTTCGTGTAGTATCTCTACTGCCTCTTTCTTCGTTATACCCTCCACATCTTTTTCTCTCTCGCAGACCCTCACATATCCTGCGGAGACCTCGAGAAGACGGAGCATAGTGAGCTTCAGTTTCCCAAAGACCACTTCGAACACCTTCTCTCCGCTGGGCCTGCTGTTTCCACTGATGGTGTGCAGTGGGATCCGAGTGGTTCCGTTGGGCTTTCCGAGAAAACGATTTTTAAAGGGTATTTATTCCGTCTAGGTTGAACATAACGTTAGAGGAAATGGGCCACTCCAGTGAGTGTTTTTTGAAATAATTTTTATATGAGATTCCAGCTTGTTGCTTGACTGTTGATGGCCGGCTTATCTTCATTTATTAATATGGCTTCTAAGATGTTCAACCTCGCTTTGTTGACCTCTTTTCTTTTAACAACGGTGTTATCAAAAAGCATATCTCGTTAGGTTAATATTATGGACACTTTCCATATGATTTTTAGGCCCTCCACTTTCTAGATACATAGTTAAACGCTTCTAAAGTGTAGTGGTTGCCATGCCAATATATTTTGAGTTATTATAAAGCTTACAGTCCTTATCGGGACAGATGAACTCGTAAACTATGCTGGTTGTCTTGAGGCTCGAGGAGTTTAAGCAGGTGTTGTTTTTCATCAGGAGATTGCTAGCTTTTGTTGTTTTAAAATAAATGATGAGTTAGATTTTATCCGTTTGATTTTTAACCTTGATGTTATAGTTAATAATCTCCTTGATGTTTTTTGCAATACACTTTGTAATACACTTTGATGTTGTTGACTTCTTCCTGATTACTTTCAGTTTTATCCGCATGCTTGCAATGGTTATTTAAAAAGATTGGAGTTGTTTGTCAATCATGCTGTTTGAGAAACCATTATTCACGAGTAATTGTTTTACTCCTGCTGTCTCTTGTCGGAAAAGTTCCCACATAGAGCAGCATTTATAAGCTCGGTGGATGTATTAGCCGATTACGCTTATTTTATACCTTTCTGGGCATTCACTCTCAGCATTGAGGCATCTTCCTATGTCCGTACTTTTTCTATGTACTTTAGTGATGTAGCTGGCATTGATGTTTTGAACCTCAACGTCCAAAAAAGTGAGTTTATTGCCCGTGCTCAATTCATAAGTGAATTTTGACACGGAGTTCTCCTCAAAGTGCTGCTTGATGTTTATCAGATGTTCTTCGTTTTGGACGTTGATGTAGATGTCATCTACGTATCGCAATATGTATGGGGCTTATTTTCCACGGTGTCCAATAATCTCTCCTCAAGTTGATCCATATAATAGTTGGTGAGAGTCGGCCCGAAGGGTTATCCCATAGCCACTCCATCCACTTGCGTGTACAGGTTACCGTCCGGTGTCCTGAACGGCGCCTCTGAACGTAATATGCTCCTTAAGATGTTTTGGTCAAGCTTTGGAGGAGACATTGTAGGATGGTGGTACACGTTTTTTTATAATGATGTCGATGGTATGAGCGATAGTCACGTTCGTAAACAGGCTTTCTGCGTCAAGGGATGATATTCCTGATGCTCTTGTAGCGTGGAGTATGTCAATGAATTCCTCCGTGGATTTTATGCTATATTTCGAAGGGATGTACGGTTTTATTAATGCATTTAAGGTTTTAGCTAAACAGTATGTAGGAGTTGTGACTTGAGAGATGATGGGCCTCAATGGGTTCTGCGGCTTAGGAATTTTTACATTGCCATACAGATATCCTGGTGTGTAATCACCGATGATCTTTTAGAAGTGAAGTTCCCCGATGAGTGCATTAGCTTTAGTTATTTGTCCATTTATTTTCTTTTTTAAGTCTCCTGTTGGATCTTTTTCCATGCGTTTAAATTTAGTGTTGTCACTTAGGATGGTATTCAATTTGTTGTTATATTCTTCTTTGTTTAAAATGACGTATATCTTGGACTTGTCAGCTTTTCTTATGACTATTTCTTTGTTGTTTTTTTAGAGAGCTTATGGCCTTACGTATCTCTCGTGCTATAAGTTTCCTGCCAGTAAAGCATCTTCGTTTGGTGGCTTCTGCGCGTAGTTGGTCCTTTAGGTTGTAGTTCATTTCAATGATGGCTTGATCTTGTAGCTTCAACATGGATTGGAACAGGGATTCTAGTTCAACTTTGTTTGAAATTGAATCGAATTTGGCTTGTAGGTGGCAGTTCAAACCGAGGTTAAAGGCTTCTATTTCACTAGTGGAGAGCGTATGGCGGCAGAGATTGATGAATGATGTTGTTGCTTCTGGCAGTGCTATACGTCATTTGTACAGTTTATTAAGCTTTTTGGTCTTAATGCTTTTTTTCGGACTTTTCTGTTTGTAAAGTGCTGTTGGAGAGAGTTTTTGTGATAGAGTCTCGTGTTGCATGTGGAATTTCAAGCCCTTCAAGTTGTGATAACATTCCCTCAACATCAAGTTCAAGTTTGGGGATGGTTTTCTTTAAAAGTTCTATTTGCATTTCTATAAGATGGCAACGGAAGGCTATAGTTATAGGTTCTTTTTTCGCTGCTAGGTCATGGGTTCTAATATTAGTGTAGTTGGGTAGCAGTCTTTCTTGAATGCAAATTTTGTTGAAGACCATTCCTTTCTTCGCCTTAATTAATTTTCTTTGGCAACTTTCTCTTCTTCTAACTATCTTTTTATGCCATCTTGTAGATGATGGATCACTTGTCCTGTGTTCATCTCTATTTTAAATGAATGTGTTTGGTAAAAAGCAAACTAAATTGCTAAGCTTTCGATCTTATTCAATCATCTTTGGAGCGTTTTGAAATGTTCTTGCCTCTTTTACCGATGTAATGAGTGGAGTGAGGATCTGACAGAGTGAAAGAATTTAAATTTATTAAAAAGAACAGAGTTTACAGATTTGAGTATTTTACATATATAATTACATATAAGCAAAAACAATTTAGATTAATAGTGGTGAATATACACACAAAAAGGAGAGTAGAGAAGGGAAAGCTGACATCGAGAAGTAAAAAGAACGAAACTCCAGGAACTGTGGAGGTCATCTATCCTTTTTTATTCTATTTATTATATATATTTCAGTTATAAACAAATTATCCCATCGAATTGTTACATGTTATTTATTTTGTTATATCTCATTTCTTATTTATACACTAAGAATAATAATTTTTGAGTGATATTTTATTTGTATAATTAAAAATTATTATTCTTGAGTGATTTAATTATTATTACATTATTTTGTTCACAATTCTAACGTTTAACACATTCTATTTATATTATTTCACTTTAGTATCCAAAATTTTATACACTTTATTATCTTTTACTTTATATTTGTCCTTATTCTATTTATAATAATTCTCAATCGGTAATTCATTTACGCTTTAGTTTATACACTTTATTTATTTCACTTTACTTATTCACCTTATTTTAATACTTATATTTCATACATAATTTACGTTCATTTATTAGTCTATTCATGTTTTTTTATTTATTTCTACATTTTCTAATATTTCATAGTTTTAACGTTTAACACATTCTATTTATATTATTTCATATTAGTACCGTTATTTTATACACTTTAACACATTCTACTTATAATTATTTTTCATTAGAACCGATATTTTATACACTTAATTTTTATTATATATTCTATTTATATTATTTCACTTTGATTTATTCCCTTCGTTTGATATTTGCAATTTTGTTTATTATTCACTTTTTTATCATTCACTTATTTGGCTTTTGTCCGTTCTTAATTACCTTGAAAACATTCAGGTTCACTGTATGGATGCACGAGTCTGGAATGTAGAATGTGCCTTCCTCCAGCAGTCCTGATATTTCCTTGGGTGAGTCGGGTCCGTCGTGAGTCCATTTGAATGTGCTCATTCTTATGCCTTCTGTAAGTTCCACAATTTTCCCTTTCGGCGGTCTGTTTATTGGTGACCCGAAGACCTTGAGGGACACTACTTCTGCGCTAAAGAAGTACCCCATCTCCAGTATTTCCTTTTTTTCTGTAGGGGAACTCCTGGGTACTTTAGGATTTCTTCTTCCTCATCCTCTTCTTCTGTTGTTGGATTTTCTTTGTCTTCGGTTTCCTTTTTCTTCTTTTTTCTGTTTTTTCTTCTTTGGGGACTTCTTGGGGTTTTCATTTTTTGCATTTTCTTCTCCTTCTGTCGATTCCTCTTTTTCTGTCGTTTCCTTTTTCTTTTCTTCTAGCTGTTCTTCGGTGAACTGAATTTTAAGTATAGCGTTGGAGGCGGGGTTCGGCGGGAACCATAACTTCTTTTTCACCCCGTTCATTTGCAGAAGCTGATTTAGCTCGTCTGCAAACGTACCGGGGCGAGCTAGGTTTGCCAGGGGAGCAAACATTATCCTGGCCATAATTTCAGTCCCTTCCTTTAGCATGACCAGTTTTGTGGCGGTTTCTGTGGTATTCCTTGGTGCGGCTGCATCTAGGTAGGACTTTGCCTTTGCCTCCTTTTCCATTTTATACTTTTTCTTCTTTTCCTGTATTGTTTTTTTCTGGATGGGACATTTCATTGCGAGGGATTTGTGTTTGCCACCGCAGTTAATGCATTTCGTTCTTTCGGCTCTGCATTCTTTCCACCTGTGTCCGAATCCAGCGCAGTTGGAACACACCATCTCCTTCGCTGGGCATTCTTTGGTTTGGTGCTGCTCGACCGCGTAGCATTTGAAGCAGCTTTCGATGGGGATATATTCCTCGGTTCCGATTTGTTCGGGGGCTACCCTGAGGTAGAAACCTAACAACCCATCATTTTTTGCTCGGCGCGCCATTTCACTGTTCGAAAATACGACCTTAACTGTACTGTTGGCCTTGCCGAATTTTTATATTTTTGTTATGTTGGCCCATTTTTGTTTGTCGGACAGCTCGGACTTGATTTCCTCCCAGGAGTTCTTCGTGAAGAAGGGGTCAAGCCGTCGTATAATGATTGTTCGTTGTACGAGGATCTCGTAGGGAATGCTCGCTTCCAGTCCTAATTTTGTAGATGTTTTTCGGCCTCTTCTCAAACTGAGGGCGTTTCGATGAGTCGTAGAATAGAGACGTTTAACTTTCTGTAGATTGTGTTCATGACCGTTGGCCGATCCGGTTTAGTTCCCCCTTCCCGTAGGCTACGAAGGGGAGGGGGACGGCCCCATGGAGCCCCTTGATTAGCTCTCCCTTTCTTCTTCAAGAGCTCGACCTTTCCTCGATTAAGGTTGCTTGATTGCACACACGAACGTAATTAACTTGTCTGGCTGGAGAAGTTCTCAGAACTTCCCTTTAACTTTTGCTCCTTTGCCACGACCAGACATGATGAATTCGACCTATCAAAAGGTTAAGAGTGTAATGTTACGCTACTCTACTCGGAAATGAAATGAAAGGAAACGAAAGGGGAAGTAGGGGAAAAAGTTTTTGATCCTCGTGCCCATCCCCCCTCCCCAACGACCAGTCCCTCCAGGAGGAGGAACCCGGTCTGGTGGAGGGCGAGGCCCGGTTCCCCCGAGTTTCCCCGGCGCCCTCCTCCTTTAGGGCCTGAAGGCACCAAGGAAAAACAGCTCCAGAGAGGGGGAGAGAGGAAGGGGAAGAAGAAAGAAGTAAGAATAGGATAGACTGAAATAAAGTCAAAGGCTTGAAAGTTGACCAAGTTGGCCTGTAGACCTGATTAACGTGGGACCCGGACCACGGTATTTTTATGTTTTCCTAGCTTTTAATTGTTGCTATTTGTTGTACCTGTCCCTGGTGTTAGTGTTTGGCCCATCTTTGAATAGTAGTAAAGGAGAAAGATGATTGAAATGGAAGGAAGTTGGATGTTTGCAAAGAGGTGCAAGTTGCGTGGAGCTCACGCTAATCTCTGTACTATAAACTAATTTTAGAGTTAAGTTCAAAATAAGTTAGAGTGAAAGTGTGTGTGTTTGTTTATTTATGTGGTTATTTTGTTATTATGTTATGTGTGTATGAGATAGGCGTTCAAACCGTTGTTAGCGTTATTTGTTTTCCTGCTATGTTAATAACTCGAGTTTCTATGATGTTTGTCTCATAATTCTCGTATCTGTATCTGTTGTGTGGGCTCATGTCCCTTGGTTATTTATTTGCTTAATTCTCTTCTTTATTCATGTTGTTTTTCCTTTTTCGTTCATTTGCACTTTTTGGTTAGTTTTGTTATTCATTGTGGGTATCAAGTCCAATCCGGTGAGTTTGTCATAATTCGGGAAATTTTTGTCACAATCGGGTTTCCTTATTTGGTTTACACCTAAATCTCCTCTTCTTCCCTTTGGTCCGCTTTGGTTTTAGCACTAGGAAACAGCATATATTGTCTCCATCCTGCCCCTCGTGCTATTTGATTATTTAGTTCCTCTCATATTTCTTCTTGTGTTTTTTCTATGATCTTTTTGGCTCTTTTTTTAATTATTTTGTTTAATGGTTATATTTTCGATGTGTAAGTCTCTTTGTTGTTTCCTCTCTAATCGTCGCGTGTTCGTAATTATGTATACTGCCTTATTCTGTATACGATGCATTCTTAATAGATTGCCTCTTGAAACCGTATACATGACAATTGTTGGATATATCAGGGGATGCTGTATCATGGCCTGGTAGATCTTTCTCTAATTTTTCATGTTTAGATTTCTTAATATGTAAAGTAAAGTTAGCATGCCTCGTGCTTTGTGTTATTATTTCGGTCACGTGTTTTTTGTAACCATTTTTGATAATAGTTAGGCCTAAAATCTTGCCTTCACCATTATACCTGTATCGCTCTCCATCTACGTAAACGTCGGCTAGTTATTTTGCGATACATAGGTATAATTTTAAATTTATCTTTATTCGTTTTAATTTTTCCATTTGCATTCATACTCGTTTAGATTTTCTATTTATGTTGCCGTTACTCCGGCTTGGATCTGAGGGTTCCGATAAACACAGAGAATTAATTGAGTGAAATCATCTGCGTATTGTATGTTCACACAACCCTCATTCCTAGGTGGGGGAATTTTCAAGGTATACATTGAGTATAACGAAGGACTTAAACACCCTCCCTGAGCGAGGCCCGCATTAAGCTTGAATTTTTCACCTTGGCCATTTCCCGTGTCTATGTATGCATATCTTCCCATAGCGTATTCGCATAAAATTCTTTCCAAATAGTTGTTCATTTCCAGATTTAGAATTTTATGTTGTATGCCTCTTTGCCAGACTTTATCGAATGCTTTCGATACGTCCCGGCATACCATCGCCATACGGCATTTCTCTCCTTTCACTTTGCTTATTTTTTCTGTAATCACGCTGAGGGCCATTTCCGTATTCCTGTTCTTTCTGAAAACGAATTGTTGATTGTTCTAGAGATTGTTTTCTGTGAGATATTCATTTAATCTTGTGTTCAGGATTTTTTCAAACACCTTCCCGATGAAGTCGAAAAGGGATATAGGTCGGAAGTTTTCGACCTCCGAAGGTGGTTTTCCCGGCTTCGATATGGATATCATTTTGGCTATTTCTAACACATCATGGAAGTATCCCGTCTTTATACAGGCGTTAAACACGTTCATTAGTCCTTCGAGTATATTATCCGGTGCTTCTATATAGTTTTTTTTCTGGTGAGGCCCGATTTCCCAGGGGCCTTTTGTTTAAAATTTGAAATAGTATTCTTTAATTCCTCGATAGTGATTTAGTCTTTAAATGCTTCGTTCGCATGCCGTTCATTAATTTCCCGTTTTTGTCCTTAATCTTTATTTTTTCTTTCCATTTATCATTTCTCATTCTTTTTATCTTTTTCCAAAATTCTCGGGGTAATAGCTCGTTGTCAATATTTTGAACGGTTATGTCCCAGTATTCTCTTTGTTTGTCCGTTATTGTGCTTAGTAGTTCTCTCTTCTTCGTTCTCAGATTGCGGTATTTTTCACTTGACGTTCCGTTTATTATTATGTTCTCGTTTATCGCTTTTATTTCTGCATTCTTAGCTATTATTTCGTCTGTCCATATAAAGTATTTAACTGTTTTGTATGTGTTTCTGGGTATTGCAATCTTATCAGCTGTTTGTATTTGCGTCCTTATTTTTTCAAGCTCACCGTCGATTTCTTCTAAAGTAGCTCCATTTAGTCTGTTTGGTGCGTCGTCATTCAATTCTTGTTTGTATTTTTCCCAGTCTGCTCTATGGTATGCCTTCCATTTTTTAGCGGGTATTTGTATTGGTTGCTGATTCACGGTGAATAGTGTTGCTGTGTGGTCGCTGCAAATAACATCTACCGGTTCCATGTGGTAGTTAAAAGGAATGTTATTGTTTGCCTGACAAATGTCTGGAATTGTCGCTGTTCTATTTTGAATTAGCGTTGGGCACTCTGGTCCGAGTCTTCTTATTATCCGCCTGTCTATTAGAGCTTGTAGGTCTTTTCCTGTTTAGTTTCTGTTCCTATATCCTGTGTACGTGCATCTTGCGTTCAGATCTCCCCAAAACAAAGTTGCAAGTCTATTGTTAAATATTCTCACAAAGTTATTTATTGGAGTCCCGGTCGTCGCGGTTTTTGGTATCCCGTAGCAATTATTATATTGGTTAATTCCATTTTGACCTCAATTGCGAGGTAAGATCTGGTTAGTCCTTCCTTTCTTTTGTACTTTATTCCTTTCTTTATTGCCATTCCTGCTCCATCGTGTGCTTCGTTTGTTTGATTAGTCGCTATTACGTCGTAGTTCCATATTTTTAGTTTATGAGTCTTAAGGTTAATCCCGTGACCTGAAATTAAAATGATGTCGGGATCTATTTCTCTAAAGATATTTGTGTATGTGTTTTCTTTATCCTGTCAGCCATTCGTATTAATCTGTAGAATTCTTAATTTACTATTATCCATTTTGTTTGTATGTTCTTAAGCGGTTCTTCTTTTGGGGAGAGTGGTGGTATTACGTAAATTTAGTTGTATCTTTTCTTGGTATTTCTGCCGTTCATCTTTGTCCTTGCTGAGTTCTTACTCTTATCCGTTTCACATTTCGCGGTTGGTATTACCGGTCTTTGGTCGCATGGCGAGGTATCCCTAGTCGATTTTCTTTTTTGTTTTTTGTATTTGCGTGTGTTTCTTTTTACGTTTTTCTTATTATTCTCGTCGATGCTGCTCTCAGATTCTGTTTCCTCGCTTTCTGTGTCCTCCTCTTGCTCAGATTCGCTTTCTTTTCTTTGTGTTTCTTCCAAGAGTTTCTTATCTGTATCTTCTGAATTTTTTATGTTAAATATAGCCAATGAATCAATATTTTGCGGCAATTTCATTGGCTCCTGCCTATTTTCCTTGAGCATGGAGTTCAACGTCGTGGCATATGTTCCTGGTTGGGCAATGTTTAAGATGTGTGAGTGTAGAATGCATGTCAATATTTTTACGTTCAGAGTTCCGTCAAGCGTCATTTGAGTGGTTGTTCCATTATTTTTCGTTGCTGATGCCGCCGCATATGAGGTGTTTCTTGTTCTTTCTTTTCTCTATTGTATTTCAATTTCTTTTCTCTTTATTATTTATTTTCGCTTCGGACATGTCATTGCCATTGTTATGTTGCTCCCTCCGCAATTAACACACTTTTTCGTGGAGTTTGTGCAGCTCCTCTAAGAATGTGGGCCACTGCATTCCGAACATATTTCTCCTTCCTTTCTTGGGCAGTTTGCGGTGATGTGGTCTTCCATTTTGTAGCATCTAAAACAGATTAGTACATTGTGATACTGGTCCCTTTGAATGTTACAAGTTGGGATTCTCATACTGTATGCGAGGATTCCCTTCTATAGTACCTTTGTTGATATCTCGGTTGACTCGCACACTATTTTGAACACATGTGTGTGTGTGTGTTCCTTAAATTTGATTATGTCGTGTATGTTCATCTAGGGTTGTTGTTCCATTATTTCATGTTTTATTTCGTCTGGGGAGTGTTCCCCCACCCATGATTCTACCTTACGGCATATGATGCTTCAGTTGGCAATAATCTGGGGTGGTACTTTAGTCTCTAAGTCCATTTTCCTTAAAGCGATGGTTCCTGCCGATGAAAGTAGCAGTTCGACATCGTTGTTTTCCGCACAGATGACAACAAATCCATTAGCTGTTTCTATGCATTTGATCAGGACGATTTGTAAATCCTTGAAAATGATTTGTGCTACATTCTGTGGTCTCCGTTTTATCCCGTTCTTAATTAGCCGAAGTGGGGGCCTTTTGGTGAAGTCCTGTGGGTCCATGTTCAATTTTTCATGTCCCACCGGGGGAAGGGGGTTATCTGTAAAAATAAGATAGTAGCTTATTTACCTCACTCCACTAGTGAGAGAATCCCCCTATCTGTTCCTAATACTATCTCGCCTGCCTGCTCTGGAACGCACACTCCCTGACCACCCTACGTAATTAGGCCTAGTCCTATAAGCGGTCCTGCAGTCAGATTCGGGCTCGTCACCGATAATCGGGCTCCTTCTCTGGTCCCCTAACGGGGTCTCCTTCGGGAGTTCACTACACCCTACTACTGACTGCTGCTGAGACATTGCTGGTGGTCAGGTTATACTGTGCTAGATGGAAATGAAGTAGGAGAGTTTCAGATATAAAAAGGTATAGTATGAGATAGGAAAAATTTAAGATGACCGCTTTGGGGTGATTTCCCGCGAATCAGAAACAGGAGGTCTCTCCAATCAGTCCGATTCGCGCATATATTTCTTCTCTCTTCTCTTTACTATATACTAAAAGTATATAGAAAATGCTCTCTTCACAAAGTTATTTCAAGTAAAAAGATTGATGTAACTTAGCAGTGCATAGATCGCTGTGAGTTGTCAGATGAACTGAGCCGTCTTTCCGCAGAAAACGATTTTTAAGGGGTATTTATTCCGCCTAGGTTGAAGATAACGTTAGTGGAACTGGGCCACTCCAGTGAGTAGAATTTTAAAATAATTTTAATGTGCGATTGTAGCTTGTCGCTTGACTGTTGATAGCCGGCTTATCTTCATTTATTAATATAGCTTCTAAGATGTTCAGCCTCACTTTGTTGACCTCTTTTCTTTTAACAATGGTGTTATCAACGAGCATATCTCTCGTTAGGTTAATATTATGGACACTCTCCATATGATTTTTAGGCTCTCCGCTCTCTAGATGCATAGTTAAACGCCTAGAAAGTGTAGTGGTTGTCATGCCAATATATTTTGAGTTATTATAAAGCTTACAGTATTTATGGGGCAGATGAACTCGTAAACTATGCTGGTTGTCTTGAGACTCGAGGAGTTTAAGCAGGTGTTGTTTTTCATCAGGAGATTGCTAGCTTTTGTTGTTTTATAATAAATGATGAGTTAAATTTTATCCGTTTGATTTTTAACCTTGATGTTATAGTTAATAATCTCCTTGATGTTTTTTGCATCTATTTCATAGGCCGTGGACATCTGGTTTCTGTAATACACTTTGATGTTGTTGACTTCTCCCTGATTACTTTCAGTTTTATCTGCATGTTTGCAATGGTTATTAATAAATGATTGGAGTTGTTTGTCAATCATACTGTTTGAGAAACCATTATTTACAAGTATTTGTTTTACTCGTGCTGTCTCTTGGTGGAAAAGTTCCCACGTAGAGTAGCCTTTATAAGCTCGGCGGATGTATGAGCCGATTACGCTTATTTTGTACCTTTCTGGGCATTCACTCTCTGCATTGAGGCATCTTCCCATGTCCGTACTTTTTCTATGTGCTTTAGTGATGTAGCTGGCATTGATGTTTTGAACCTCAACGTCCAAAAAAGTGAGTTTATTGCCCGTGCTTAATTCATAAGTGAATTTTAACACGGAGTTCTCCTCAACGTGCTGCTTGATGTTTATCAGATGTTCTTCGTTTTGGACGTTGATGTAGATATCATCTACGTATCGGCAATATGTATGGGGCTTATTTTCCATGGTGTCCAATAATCTCTCCTCAAGTTGACCGATGTAATATTTAGCGAAAGTCGTCCCTAAGGGTGACCCCATAGCCATCCATCCACTTACGTGTATAGGTTACCGTCCGGTGTCCTGAACGGCGACTCTGAACGTAATATGCTCCTTAAAATGTTTTGGTCAAGCTTTGGAGGAGACATTGTAGGATGGTGGTACACGTTTTTTTTATAATGATGTCGATCGTCTGAGCGATAGGCACGTTCGTAAACAGGCTTTCTGCGTCAAGGGATGATATTAGTCCTGCCGGTCTTGTAGAGTGGAGTATATCGATGAATTCCTCAGTGGACTTTCTGCTATATTTCGAAGGGATGTACGGTTTTATTAATGCATTTAGGGTTTTAGCTAAACAGTATGAAGGAGTTGTGACTTAAGAGATGATAGGCCTCAATGGGTTCTGCGGCTTAGGAATTTTTACATTGCCATACAGATATCCTGGTGTGTAATCACCGATGATCTTTTGGAAGTTAAGTTCCCCGATGAGTGTATTAGCTTTAGTTATTTGTCCATTTATTTTCTTTTTTAAGTCTTCTGTTGGATCTTTTTTCATGCGTTTAAATTTAGTAGTGTCACTTAAGATGGTATTCAATTTGTTATTATATTCTTCTTTGTTCGACTCAATACATTGCTTTGAAAACTTCAGTGACCTATCTACTACTACGCCTAAGTCCTTCTCATCCTCAACTGAATTCAGCCAATTCCCATCCATTTCATAGCTAAATTCTCTATTATCCCTTCCCATGTTAAGAACTTTGCATTTTTAAGGTTAAAAGTCAGCTGCAACTTCTGAGCCCAAGCTCATAACTTATTTAAGTCACTCTGCACTTTAAAGCTACCTTCAACTTTTTTTACTACAACTGCCAATTTAATGTCATTAGCAAAAATTGAGACTTTGCTATTTACAGCCTACTCAAGATCATTTATATAAACTATGAATAATAAAGAGCCTAGAACGGATCACTCAGGTACACCACCGATAACGTCCCTCCACGGTAACCTCACCCCATTCAGCATAACTCTCTATTTCATGTCTTTCAGCACTTTCGAGGCGTTCAATTCTTTACCTGTCTGTCTATAATAGCATTTTCACAATTATTGCAATTATGGACAGACAGGTAAAGAATTGAATTTTAGAGATAAACAGCACCAAACTAATGTTCGTAATTTTTCTCAACAATCTGCATTATTTTTACATATCTATAGTCAGGATCATACTATTAATTGGAATAGTGCTAAACCTATTAATAAATGGACAAACTACATTTCAAGAAATATTTTGGAGTGTACCTCTATTAATACTTTCCCAAATTTTAATATTAGCCTTGGATTGTTTAGCCTAGATAAAAACATATATAATTAGATTAAATCACATATTAAAGTGTTTAAAGAATTTGTACCCCTTAGTTAGGGTTTTGATGCAGGTAGCCGTTTTAACCCCCTACTCCTCTCTATTTAAGACATTTTCTGTTCTGACCTACGTTATTCCATGAAGAGGTCTTTTAGAATAAAGACGAAAGCGCTTGGAATCGTCTTTCCATTTTCCTTGTGGGTGTTATTTATCATAATTTTGACTCACGTGCAAGTTGTGAATTTCTTTATATATATATATATATATATATATATATATATATATATATATATATATATATATATATATATATATATATATATATATAATGGATTCTTTATTCTTGGGTATATAGCTGGAATAAGCTTCGAAATGGCGAACAGGAAATATAACTTTTCTTCTTGAATAATAATAATAATTTTTCTGACTCTTCTGACTAGCTTTCGAAGGTATACTCAGTTTTTAGTAGAAGTTGGGATAGTAGAAGATATAGTAGGTGAAAATTTAAGCGGGGAGGGGGGGGGGTATTTTTTCCTAGTAGGGAGGGCATCGCTTTATTTTTTTATTTATTTTTACCTTTGCTTGTGTTGTTCGTTAGATCTGTTTATCCTATGTTTGTGTAATTTCATGAGGTGAGCTTTAGTGTTTTTCTTATTGTTTGTTCTCTAATGATTAGTTAACTTATTCTTGTTGCAAACCTTCAGCTTTCAAGCCTTTGTTAGCTCTAGTTGCCGACAATTTACCTCGTGTTTATTGTGTTGCAGTAATTGTATTGTTCGCTGTTTTCATTTATGTGTATATTGATACAATGTTCTTCTATGTTGTATTGTGTTTTGTCTATGTATAAATTGGTGTAATGACTTCTTGTGTGCATAATTTTGTGCCTGGGGACCAACGTTGGCGTAAAGCTTTCGCCCGTAGCCTTGCAGGTATATTAAGCCTGCCACCTGTTCCCTGTAGCTCAGGAATGACATCATTCTTTAGAGTGGACCAGACCTTTTTTCCAAGTTTTGGGGTGACGACATTGATAGGCACCAAACGTTTCCTCCTGTGAAGATCTCTCTGCCTAAGTTAATCACGCCTTCTGACTTCTTGATAAGCAGAAAAGCAGTGTTCTGGACACGTTGTAGCCTTTTCATCGAGGTTTTACTGGCCGCTTGATAAACCACTGCAGGGTAGATGAGCTTAGCCCGGACATACATCACAAATATTTTCCTGATGTTGGCCGAGCTAAGATCTCTAAACCTGTATAGCTTGGAGATTTCTCTCCTTGCCAGGTTCTGCCTCTCCGTGTGGTGTCTCGAGTATCCATGGTCAGTGATTTTAAGGCCCAGGACGGTGCCTTCAGCGGAGTAGCCGTATCTCCTCCAATAAATGACGATGGGCCATGTCAACTCGTACTGGCTGATGTTGATTTCCGCTATTGTGTGAACCGCCTGCGCCCTTGCTTTTCTCTCCGGGCATGGGAAAATTTGAGTGATGTCATCTGCGAAGTGCAGATACATCGTGTCCCTGTGCACCGGAGTTGGGAGATCGATTGTGAAGACCAAGTAAAGCAGAGGACTCAGGCAGCTTCCCTGAGAAACGTCCGCCTTCAATTAGAATTCAGAGCCTCTGTACCCTTCTATTATGATACAGGCCCTTCTGTTCATGACGAAGTCATAGAGGATCCTTTCCAGGATTGGGTCCAGCTGTAGGTTCAGGATCTTGTATTGAAGTCCTTCCAGCTAGACTTATCGAAGGCCTTTTGCACGTCCCTCAACACAATGTCTACATAGAACCTGTTCGCTTGGGAGTATGCTACTATCTCTGTTAGGAGCGCCAGGGCGGTATATGTGCCCCATTTTCTGCGGAACCCATGTTTTTGGGGGTAATGCGCTCCTAACTTGCTCAGTTAAGCTTGTAGCCTATCTGCTAAAATCTTCTCGAAGATTTTTCCCTGTATCTCAAGAGAGATCGGGCGATAGTTAACCACCTGGTCTCGGGGCTTGTTTCCCTTCGAAATAACGATGATTTGGGCGATCTTGTACCCTTCAGGGAAGTAGCCTGTATTCGGGGCAGTGTTCGCTTGGGAGTATGCTACTATCTCTGTTAGGAGCGCCAGGGCGGTATATGTGCCCCATTTTCTGCGGAACCCATGTTTTTGGGGGTAAAGCGCTCCTAACTTGCTCAGTTAAGCTTGTAGCCTATCTGCTAAAATCTTCTCGAAGATTTTTCCCTGTATCTCAAGAGAGATCGGGCGATAGTTAACCACCTGGTCTCGGGGCTTGTTTCCCTTCGAAATATCGATGATTTGGGCGATCTTGTACCCTTCAGGGAAGTAGCCTGTATTCGGGGCAGTGTTCATTGTGTTCGCCAAACCCTAAATAATTTTCCTTGGGGCATTTACGAAGTTATACTTCTTAATCCCAAACTAGCCTGGAGCCCTCTGTTTGAAGGAGCTTATGGTGTTCAAGGTCTCTTCGACAGTTATTGGGCATCCGTGGTCAACCATCACTTTTTCCTGAGATACTTGCGGGTGTGGATGGGTTCTATGTATCACTGTGCCGAGATCATCGAGCAATTGGTCTTCGAAGTCCTGGTCGAAGTCGTCGTTCTCCCCAGGTGATATAGCGAAAATCTCTTGCCAGTGAGCTCTAAATTTTCTCTCGAAAGAGAGACTCTGGGCCCTCAATGGTGTCGTCTCCATCTTCGATTTGGGTTCTGAGTCTGGGAGGCAATCCCCTAATTCTTCGGATGTTATTCCAAAACCTTACATGATTGTTCTCTCTGTCCAGCCTCCCAATGATGTCATTCCAGATTCTTCTTTGTTGTTCAATTATTATTTTTTTTTAGTTCCTCCCCTGGATGCCTCATTCTGGCTGTCCTTTCCCTATTGGTTCCTGTCCTGCCGATCTCTTCATAGATTTCTCTATGTTCCCGGGCGATTTCTCTCATCTCGTCCGTCCACCTAGGTTGTAGGAGCAATTTATAGGAGATTCTGGGGACGCCTCTCTCGTCGGCTTGTATGAGGAGATAGGTGATCTTGTTTATCTCCTTATCAATCTCTTCGAGATTAGCGTCTCTCAGGTCAGTTGTATGGTATGTACTGAGTTTGTCTCTATATAGCTCCCAATTAGCTGTAGCGTAACTTTTCCTAAGTGGAACGGTCTTGAGTAGTGGAGCAAGCGATATCGTGGTGAGAATCGGGATATGGTCGCTCGGTATCACTGGTCCGTGCTCATTGACGATGTTGAAGGGGAAGTTTTTGCTCGTTAACACATATCCGGTTTAGTTGCCGAACGTTGTGTTAAGAGGGTCGGGAAATCTGGCTCGGCTCTCTGGAGTCTTTCTCTTTCGAGTAGTAGGTCCAGGTTTCTTTCCCTTTGGTTGGTTCTTCCGTAGCCTGATGCACCGCATCTGGCATTTAGATCACCGCCAAGCAATGCTAGTTTCCCCCGCCCGAAGAGGTTGTAAAAGTTAGGGAGCGACAGGTATTTACGTCGTGGAAATTAATAAGCAGCCTCCACGGTCAGGTTTCCAACCAGGGTAGGTATTTCTATAGCCACAAATGAGTCATCTAGGTTTGGGAGTGTTCGGATGTAATGTTGTTTCGGATCGCGATGGCAGCGCCATCGTATCGTTCCTGTGTATGTTTTTTTGTTTATAACTGTGTAGTTTGATATCTTTATTCTGTTTATGTTTGTGTTAACGCCGTTTTCAGTGATGAGGATTAGGTCGGGATCCACTTTACGAAATATGTTTCCCTTCCCATCCATTGACGTTAGCTGTGAATATTCTTAATGTATTGTTCGTGTTTTCCATGTTTGTGTTGTCTGGTGCTTTTGTGTGTTTGTGTGTGCGTGTGTGTCTTCTTCTAGTGGTTTTTGTTACGTGTGTTTTTTTCCTTCCTAATTCTCATAAATTCTGCCTCGCTTACGGCGAGGCAGGAGTCCCTATAAAGTTTTATTTTGGCCTCCATGAGCGCTGTGTCGATTAGCGCTTCCTAGTATGGTGAATCATAAGACCATTTTACTACGCCAATTTTTACTCTTTCGATGATTTCCCTTACCTTGGGGTCTTCTGGAAAGGAGGTTTCAGCCTTTCTGTAGAATTTAATATTAATCTCATCGCGATCGTATTTCTTGTTCTTAATTCAATTCTTCCTTTTTCTCTTGCTCCTCGCTCTCTCATGGATCTTAGGAGGCTGGGGGCACTCTTGTTCATCCTCAGATGAAGAAGCAGAGCTTAAGATGTCGCTCTCAGCCTGCTTTATTCTTCTGGCTGATCTTTTCGCACTCTCTTCCCTTTTCTTCCTCTTCTCAATTCTGGAGTCCCTGTTTGGGGACCTTTGAGGGGAAGGGCTTGATTCCGGGTTCTTATTCTTTTCTTCTCTTCCTTCTTCGTCTCTTTGGAAAGCGGTCGCTGGTGCTTCTTCCTCAGGGCCGAATTGCATCTGAAGGACTTCCCCTGATGGTGGGTTCTCCGGGAACCACATCTCTGCCAAGCCATTGTTTTTGAGCTTGATGTTTAGCTCTTTAGCAGTTGTGGTTTTTTAGATTGCGGACATGGACATATAGAATGCGAATGAGGATTTTGGTTGAGTTTTTATCCTCCTTGCCTACCTTTAAATATGTCCTTTGCGCAGAGATGTTCTTTTCATTTCCTGATGGGGTGGCTTTTGCCGCTTGGTCGTAGGAGGTGTTCGCCCTTCTAACTACTTCTGCCTTCTTCTCTCCGCCTTTCTTTTCAAGATCTTTTTTTCTGAGGCAGGACATCGCTATTGCCCCATGTATCTGTGTATAGTTTGGACACTTCTCTTCTTTTGCTGGGCATTCGCGCCAGCCGTGGACTTTTTGGCTACATCTGGAACAGGTTGACTCCTGCTCCTTGCAGTCCTTCGTGGTGTGGTGCTCCAGGCGGTAGCATCTGAAGCAAATCTGTACAGGAGTGAATTCTTCCCCCTCGATCTGCTCACCACTTATCTTCGCGTTGAAGAGAAGTAGTCCTTTCTCCTTCGCTTTTGTCGCTATCTGTGTGTGTGTGAATATGATTTTAAACACATGGTGGTACTCTGTTTTACCTCGTTTATTTTTAAACTTAATAACCTCAGCCCCCCTCGCCCATTTCTGATTTTTCTCGATCTCCTCCTTAATTTCTTCTTTGTTTTTGCTGGCCGATCCAGGGGTGCAGCCTTCTGCACACCACACTCTGGTGTGCTTGGATCTGAGGAGGCGTGGTTGGTTGTAGGTTTATATTATTGAGGGTTTTAATCCCTCCCTCCTTTGGGAGCTCTTCCACGTCTTTTTTGTTTTCGCATATTGCGACGTATCTTGCCAGCGTATCTATTAGCCTTAGGACTGCCACGATAAGCTTGCCGAAGAGGGTCTCGTAGACTTTGTCCTTGTCCGGTTTTTCCTGGCCGCTTAGACACCTTAATGGGACCCTCGCGGCATTTTGGGTTGCCATTACGGTGAACAACCCTTGAGGAGGGGAGCGCACTCTTTACTTTTTTTGGCCTTTATCTGCTATTAGGGACTCACTAGTGTGTATGAGTTTCTGCTATTTATTTGGAAAAATTATATGAATCCGGGTGGGATAATCTCTGGGGTGTGTTTGTATGGTGGACTTATTGACAATGATCCCCCACGAGGGTGTTTTAATCGCGACCGCATCCCGAAATACCATAGAGACGGTTGTATGTCCCTCTATGGTCCTGGAAGTGCCCCCGCTGTGATGATCAGAGGGGGTAGCAGTCCGTCCCTTATCCGGAATTGTTTCTAACATTGTTATCGGCTCTGGGCTACACCTTAAACCAGCTTCCTCCAATGCCCCCAATTATGACCGTGCTATTGCCCGGCATAGTTGGGACGAAACATAAATGTCAATCCCCTCTTACATCCGACGGCAGTTCACGCAGGGGAGGGGGGCTTTAAGCAGTCATCTGCTTAAGTGGGGCCGCTAAAAAAGAAAGATGAAATTAATGGTGATTGGGAAAAATAAATATCTCTCTTTAGTGATTTCGGAGGCGTATTTGATAATTTACCACCAAACTTTCCCTCCTTTGCCGATTTTGAGGTAGTTGTCGGATGAGGAAAACCAAGAATTCTAACTTTTACTTGGACTTGGATATATTAAGTTGTGAAAGGAAAATATATACACGCATATAAGAATGCAATTGCACTTATGTATGCATATATATATATATATATATATATATATATATATATATATATATATATATATATATATATATATAACGGGTGTTCCAATAACTTGGACCGATTTTAAATGTGAGTTAAGTTTAAGTGTCTAATGATTTTTAACTTTTCTTTCAGATTTAACAACTTCAGTCTTTGGCAATTTCTGTTAAAGTTATCGAAGCCTATTACAAAAATAGACGTTCAAACAGAAACGCATTTAGAGCACTTCGCGATTTTTGGGGTCAACATAATCGACCAACCGAGAGTGCAATTGGGAAAATTGATCGTAAATTCGAACAAACGGGGTCGGTGTTAGATATAAAAACGCCATTGGGTGCTCGTTTACCCCGTTTAGCTAAAAAATTGCTGCAGTGCGCGAGAATGTGGCCGAAGATCCAGACACCTCTATTCGTCATCGCGCGCAGGAATTGAACCTCTCCTCAACAACGTTACATCGAATTTTTAAAAAAGATTTGTCTCTACACGATTACAAAATTCAATTAACACAAGAACTAAACACTGCTGACTATTTGAAGCGCCGTGCATTCGTCAATTAGGTGCACGAGCAAAGACAAGCCGACGATGATTTTTCGCAAAAAAATCATCTTTAGTAATGAAGCCCATTTTCATCTTGGTGAATTCGTTAATCAGCAGAATTGTCGCATTTGCGCTGATGAAAATCCCAGGAAGATTGTTGAAAAGCCACTGCATTTACAAAAGGTCACTGTTTAGTGTGCATTTTTTGCTAGCGGAATCATTGGACCATATTTCTTCGAAAATGATGCCGGGAATTCTGTTACGGTGACAGGCGAGCGATACCGTACCATGATAACCAACTTTTTATGGCCTGAATTGAATTCTATGGATGTCGAAGATTTGTGGTTTCAACAGGACGGCGCCACATGCCACACAGCCAATGCAACAATTGCTCTATTGAATGAGAAGATCCCAGGTCGCATCATCTCCCGAAACAGCGAGGTCAATTGACGCCTTTAGATTTCTTCCTTTAGGATAATCTCAAAAGTAAGGTATATGCCGACAAGCCAACAACAATTCAACAACTGAGGGATGAGATAATAAGGCATATTGGTGAGATCGAGGGGCAACTATGCAGAGACGTCATCAAAAATTTTGACCATCGAGTGGAGGTGTACCGCTGAAGCCTTGGCGGACATTTAGGCGATATTATTTTTTACACATATTTGCCATGACTCAAATAACATGATCCAATATTGAAATCAATAAATTTTCACCAATAACACTGTTTTATATATATATATAATAGTAGGAGATGGATAGATAGGGATAGATTTCCCTGGTGAATGGGATAGAAGGGTAGAAAATCCCTGCTGATAGGGAATCGCAGGCGTTTATCTGAGTTTGTTGTCCTTCTCATTGTTTTTGGTTTTATATTCATGTTCTTTTGCGTAATCTTTTCTGCTTTTTTGTTTGGGTTGTTCTTGCTTTGTGATGGTTTTGCATGTTTGTTTGTGTTGTTCCTGGTTTGTGATGTTATTGCTTGTGTTTTCATTTTGTTTCATGTAGATTATGGCGGTTTCTCGCGGCGTTCAAGCCTTTGTAGGTGTTTTCTGTATCTTTTGTATCTCTCTCGTTGTTCGTTTATGTATTTTTAGTGTTCTTCTTATTGTATATTCTTTGTGTAGTTTATTGTTTGTCGTTGTTAGATATGCGTATTCTTATGTGTAGATTGGTTCTTCTTGTCTTTCGGTCTGTGCTTTACTACTGATGAAGTCTGGCCTTCTTCTGTTTATGTCCCCCAACAGAATTTCAATGTGCCTCTGTCTGATTTCGTCCGTCATGTGTTGTGGGACTTTCTCCCAGATTTTTAGGGCTCTTCTTTGCAGCTCCATGTTAATTGGAGTCATCTAGATCATGTGATGTAGGTCCGGCTGCCTCCTTCTTTCTCTCATCCAGGTGTTCGTTATTTAGAGCACTCCTTTGTTTTGTACCCTTTGGAGGACTCGCAATTTATTATTGGAACTAATGTTGATAGGTATAGGTGGATACAGCAGCTTTGATCTTATTAGCGCGTTGTATATCTTCTTTTTGTTGGTCATGTTCAGCTTTTGGAACCTGAATAGCTTGGTGAGCTCGACCTTCGCTCACGCTGCTGTCTGAGCAACGTGGCTAGCGTATCCATTTTTACCTATCTTTAGTCCTAGTACTGTCCCATTAGTGTTGGAGGGAAGCAAGGTGGGGCATCAGTTTCGATATGGGCCCGTTTCCTACGGAAGAATGGTATCACCTTAAATTTCTGGGTGTTAGTGGCGATTTTCCATTTTCTTTCGAACCTGTTGACATGGTTGATTTATCTGGTGGTGATTTGTGCCATGAGTTCGGGACCTTTGAAGGGGGCAGTTTTGATCTGAGAGATGTCGTCAGTGAACTGGACGTACAGCGAGTCTTCCCTGACCGGATCGGGTAGATCGAGGGTGTATATATTGTATAGGAGGGAGCTTAGGCACCCTACTTGCGGTACGCCTGCAGTTAGCTCGAAGTCTGGTTCCGTGTGGTCGTATATTTGTAAATATGCTATCAGGGCTGTCACATAGTCACATAGAATTTTTTCTAGTATTGGGTTTATTCCAAGTCTTAGTATTTTGTATTGAAGCCCAGTCCTCCATACTTTGTCAAATGCCTTCTTAACGTCTCTGAGCACCAGGTCAGCATACCTATTTTGGCTAGCAATCTTCGCCAGTTTTTCTGTGATGATTGCTAACGCCGTATCAGTCCCTCTCCCTCTTCTGAATCCATGCTGGTGTTGGTTATGGAGGTTGTTATCCTCCATAAAATCTTGGATTCTATTAGCAAGGACCTTCTCGAAGACTTTGCTTGCCACTTCGAGGAGGGAAATGGGTCTGAAGTTTGTTGGTCTGTCCGGCGGTTTTCCGCCTTTGTAAATGAAGATCATTTTAGCGATCTTCCATTCGTCTGGAAAATAGCCAACGCTTAGGCACGCGTTGATTATATTGACCAGCCCCTCTTAGATGTTATGGGGGGGGGGGGCGTTTAATAAGTTAAGTTTGATCAATTCTGTTTTTCCTGGTGCTCTCTGTTTGACGGTACGTAGCGTCGTTAGTATTTCTTTATCCCTCATCTTCCGCCCATAATCACTAATCTCTCTGTCAGCAGTTGCGTTGTTGAAGGGGTATGTCCTGTCTAGTTCTTGTCTTAATTGGTCGTGAATGTGTTCCTCAAAGTCTAGGTCAAAATGTTCGTTTTCTTCTGGTGTGATGGAAAATACATTTTTCCAGTAGTCTCTGAAATCTTCTTCCGTTTCTGTTGCGTCTATTTTTGTCCCGTCGTCTTTTTTAAGGAGTATGTTTCTGTCAGAGTATTCCAAAATGTTCGGGGATTCACTTCTTCGTCTAGTTTGTCTACGAGGTCATTCCAAAGTGCCGTTTGTTGTTCTGTTATGTGTGTCTTCATTTCAGTCCTTAGTATTCTTAATCGTCTGTTTTTAACTCTGTCTGTGCCAGTCAGTCTAATTTCTTCAGATAGTCTTTTATATTCGCCCGTTAGATCATATAACTCCTGTGTCCATCTTGGTACTTGGTAACGGCTTATAGTATGTTTTGAGTACTGTTGCTCGGTCCGCCTCCACCATTACCTCCGTTAACCTTGCCAGTTCCAAGTAGATCTCCTCCAGGGTGGCTTCTTCGAGTGGTTGAGGTCTCAACTCACCGCGAAGGGTAGAGTACTCTTCCCAGTTCGCTCTGGAAAAGCATTTTCTCTCCCTGAAGGGTATTTGAATGGGGCTCGAAAATATTTTAATCATGATAGCGACGTGGTCGCTTGGGATTAGAGATCGGGTTGGAAATAATAATTGTAGGGAAATTGTGAGCTGGTCAGAGTGGTATCCGTCTTGGTTGCGTAGGTGTCGGTGATATAAGTGGGGAAGTCGGGCCCAATGCGGGAAACAATACCCCTGTCAATAAGGTTCTACATGTTTTTCCCTTTCTTGTTTAGACCTCCGGTGTATCCGGACTAACTTGTACACATTAGGTGAGAGAAGCAGGGGAATAGAGTAGATAGCATGAGTTTTTTTTATACACATATATATCTATATATACATTTATATATACGTGTATATATATATATATATATATATATATATATATATATATATATATATATATATATATATATATATATATATTTATTTTTTTTCTCTTTCTCGGGGGGTGGAGGTGAGTGAGTGAGTAGGAGTATTATTAATTGCCAGGATAATGGCAGGATACTGTTTCTGCGTCCGAGTTTTTTCGTTTGGGTACCCTTGCGGGTAGCGTCTCTTCTAATTATTGTTTGTATTTCTTGTATTTTCTTTTACTTTATTTCTGGCATTCTTGCCTTTGTTTTTCATGTTTTGCTTGAAGAAAGTTTGCTCTTACTCAAGTGTATATTGGTTGTTCTTCCCGCTGTAGGTGCTGTAAGGTGAACCTACTCCTCGGGAATTCTTTCTTTATTCTGTTTCGGTTTACTTCCGATATTCTTGGTTCGTCGTTTTCTTCCTCTTCTCTTCTTCTAGTGTTAGTGATAAGATATGCTGCTTTATTTTGTATTCTCTGTATTTTTTTCTTATTAGATTTTGATTTGACGTGAAGAGGGATCGGTGGATACACCAGAACCGACTCGCCGAACGCTTTGTACAGCGTTCTTTTCTTTGGGGGCTCAGATTCCCTAGGGTGTAGAGTAGTCTTAAGCCTGATTTCGCTGAGGCGATCCTGGATTTCATGTGGCTACAATATCCGTGACTTCCCAACTGTAGGCCCAGTACTTTCCCCTCAATTGAATATGGGTACTCTGTACCTTCTATGATTATTTGTCTTTTTTAATCTTCGTAGAGGGATTATTTTGAATTTGTTGTTTTGTTTTAATTTTCCAACGTTTTTCATAATCGTTTGTCTTTTAAATTTCTCGTGCTGTAATACGGGCCTGCCATCTTGGATTTGTATAGTTTGTCAGAATTATTTGGCTTATATCGTCTGCATATTGTATATTTATACTATTAGGTGAGATTGGGGCAGGTAGGTCGGCGGTAAATATGGAATATAAGGTGGGGCTTAGGCACGCCCCTTGAGGGACTCCTGTTTGTAAGTCGAAAGTGGGGCCTTCTTGTCCTTCAATGCTTATTTGTGCCTTTCTGTTCGATACACAGTCGGCTATTATTTTCTCCATTTTTACGCCGAGGTTGAGCTGTAGGAGTTTATATTTTAGTCCTTCGACCCATACTTTGTCGAAGGCCTTTTCTACGTCGCGAAGAACTACATCGACGTATCCTTTTTTGGCCGTGGATTGAGCTATTTTTTGATTGGCTTTCTTGGTGGTCTGCCTTTTATCACTTTTATTAGCCTCCATGCTACTTTGAGGTCTTCGGTTGTGGCTGTTTTATCTATTAGGTCTTGACATATTTCTCCTGGTTGCTCTTCTATTAGGAAACTCATTTCTTTCTTCATTCGATTGAGCTCTTTTGCTCTCTGCCGAGAAGTTCCGTAGTCTCTTATTTCTTGGTACTTTATTATGATGTTCTTTGCTTTTCTTCTCATTTCTGTTGTCCATTTGGGATGTGGTAAGGTCTTATATTTTGTCAGTGGTACTGCCTGTTTGTCGGCCTCTATCATTGTCTCAATCATGTTGTCCATTATGCTATTAAGTTCTTCTCGTTTTTTGCCATTAAGATCTGGTTGTTGATATCTCTCTAATATTTAAGGTATATTTTTGCCAGTCTGCCCTCTTATATGATTTCCTTAGTGTTATAGGAATCATCATGGGGTTCTGGTTGTTCGTCACCAGGATTCTTATGTGGTCGCTGCAGGGAATTGGAATTGGCTCCATGTAGATGTTGTACGGAAATTTGGGGGATGAGAAAACTATATCTGGCCTGGTGGCGGATCTTTCCCTAATGAACGTCGGGAAGTCTGCGCCTACCCTTTGGATTATTCCCCTGTCCAACAGTCATTCTAAATTTTGTCCTGCATTGTTCGACCCTTGATAGCCTGATTCCCGTAAGTGAGCGTTCAGGTCTCCTAATAATATAGTAAGGTTGTTATTATTGTATATTTCCATTATTGAATGGATCGGGACAGAGGGGAAGCGGGGTGGCTGATAGGCCGCAGCAACTGTGAGAGGGAAGTACTCCATTTCTAGTATCACGGCCACGTAGGCCTCGTCGACTTCTGATCTCTGGGTTTAGTGGAGGCTCTTTCTTATTGTGATAGCCGCGTCATCGTACCTCTCTCCTGTTTGATTCTTTTTAAATATATTGTAATTAGTGATTTTCATGGGCACATCGTTTTTCGCCCCATGTTCCGAGATACATATAATGTTCGCGTCTATTTGCCTGAATATGTTTCCATATTTTATGGCCTTGGTCTTGGTCTTCCATCCATCCGTGTTCAGGTATAAGATTTTTAGTTTTCTGTTTGTATTGGCCCTTATTTTAGTTTTGCTTTTTTGTCTTCTCCTTTAAACTTTGGTATTTTCCGTTTGCGAGTTTGTCGAATGTTTCCTTTTAAAGTGGTCTTATATCATTGGGAAAGAATCTAATGCGGTCTTCCCATATAAGTCTTTCGATTGCGTTTTCGTCATGGTCGGTTACATAGGTCCATTTACAAGTGCCTTTTTCCAGCCCTCTTCTAAAGTCGGCGGGTCTGGTCCCCTTTGGTAAGGGGTAGTCCTCATGCACAAAGATTCTAAGTTAAAATCTTTGGCTTCATACCTGCAGTCTTCTTCATTTTCGGTTTCTTTTGAGGATTCCGAGTCGGTTGTTTCTTCCGTGTCTTGTATTTGTTTTGTTTTTTCTTTTTCTTTTTCTTATTTTTGTTTTTAGATTCTTTGTCAGATGGTTCTGTTTCATCTTTGTCTTCTACGGTCTCTACTGTCTCTTCAGTCGCCTTTTTCTCTTCCATTGCGGCTCCCATTTCGAGCTTATCTTTCGCCTGAAGAGTCTTTCCAGCCGTGACTCCGTATATGAGAGCTGATGGAGGGTTGGGCGAAAACCACATTTTCCTTACTCCATTCTTTTCGAGGAGAAAGTTGAGTGTGTCCGCAAAGGTTCCCGGTTGGGCAATATTATGAACGTGCGCGAACATAATACAAGCCAATATATCTAACCCGGTTCCTTCATTCACATTTATGTTTATTTTTTGTTCCTCTGCTTGTTTTATTTCCTTTACTGTTGCCTTGGCTACTTGTGCGTATGTTTGGTTGTTTATTTTTTTCTTTTGCCTGGGTCTGTTCCTTTCCTTTTTTGATATTATTTCTCTCCGTTTTGGGCAATTAACGGCCAAGGTTTTATGTGGGCCTTGGCAGTTTATGCACTTTTTAGTTGTTTCCCTGCATTCTCGGAAATTGTGACCTTCGTTCCCGCATTCTAAGCAAACTTTTTATCTTTTTTAGGGCATTCTCTGGTGACGTGTTCTTCCATTGTGTAGCATTGGAAGCATATTTGCATGTTTGTGAATTCCTCCGTGTGGATGTTCTCTGGTGGAATTCTCATTCCAAAGGCCAGAAGACCGTTTTGCATCGCCCTGTTGGTCATTTCAGTCGCTGTGCAAATCACCTTAAAAATGTGGGTGTGGTGCCCAAATTTAATTATTTCCGCTATTTTTTGATGTTGGTTTTCTTTCTCGAGTTCTTCCTTTAGCTCCTCCTTGGTATGTGAGCCCAAATAAAGGTCGACTTTTCTGAAAATGAAGGAGCGGTTAGCCTGGAGCTGTGGCACGTCTTCCTGTTTGTGGCACAGGACACGTAGCTATTTGAGACATCTATGAGCTTGGTTACTGCGATCTTTAACTCTGTGTATAGAGCTCTGATGAGGACCCCTCTCTCTGGTTTGGGTCTGCCAGGCTTTGTTCTCAAAGGGAGCCTTCTGCACTCCATAGCGTTAGATTTGTAATATGTGTGGGTCTCCCCGACCCATAGGCCAAGGCCCCGCTGATTAGGCTGTCAATGGTAAGGTTGATGATGATGAGTGGATGGACCCGGGTGGGCTCCTCTCGAGGGGTGAAAAGTGACGGACTTTTTGTTGGCTAGCGCGGAATCAACCATCGCTAACCGGGGTGCCGCCTCCTCGAGGGAATTAAAAACCGCGGCTGCATCCTACCATACACTTAGACGGTTGCGTGTCCCTCAGTGGTCTTGGGGGCCCCCCACAGGCGGAGTTGTTACACTCCCCTGCAGAGGTTGCAGCCCGGCCCATTGTCCGGGGTTCCTCTGGTACGGGTTTCTGGCAGTGGGCTAGTCCTCAAACCTCCCTCCACCTGTACCCCCAATTATGCAGAAGCTACTGCCTTGCATAGTTAGAACGAGATCGTTGTGATAGCTTTCATCAGCGAGGGCACTAGGCACAGGAGCGGGGGGAGGGGAGTTAGGCAGACATATTATTAAATATTAACTGGCCTAAAAGTATTAAGTTCTCTCTTTTTCCAGTAACTCCCTAAAGGGAGGATTTTTGGTGTCGGAGGCGAAACGGTGTGTGAGTCGATAGATGAAAATAAGAATTATGAAAGTTAAGATGAAAGACGATGAATGGTTCTTCAGTGGTCAATATCGTCTTTTTCTAACTTCTTAGTGCAGCAGCTCTTCTGTGAAGAAGTAACGGCAAATGGTTATCCGTGCTTCCAGTTTTAGAGTGAAAATAAATTTCAGCGTGGATGGTATACGGAAATTTCCTCTTGGTTTTACCTCCTGTATCTGCTTTACCAAGCTTGACGCGAGTATTCTGTTGGCTATCCAAGCGGCGAAATCCTACCAACATTTACACACAAATTACAAATTAGGTTAAAGTGATGAAATTGTGTGGTAGGTATATAAAGGTGTGAAAATGTTTTCTAGTTTCCCCTCGTGTTAGGGCATCACTAGCATTCTTCTTATTTGTATTTTTTAATATTAAAATTTCCACCGTCATTAAAGTAGCTGACTGTCGTTGACAGCCAGTTTCTTCCATTATAATATATATATATATATATATATATATATATATATATATATATATATATATATATATATATATATATATATATATATATATATATATATATATATATATATATATATGTATTTGATTAGTACAATTTTTCCGTCGAAGCATTCAAGCCTTTCAAAGGTTTCTCTTATGCTGAATCTCATAAGTTTTGAGTCTTAGTTTATCTCTTTTATTTGGGCACTTCGCCTCTTTTTTATTTGTTGTTTATAATTGTTTAATTTTTGCTGTCACAATACATCGGAGTAGTGGACTACTACTACGTGTACATAGGTAGTACCACTTCTCTCACGCAGGTTCTACTACTAGGCAACAGAGCAGTTCTACCTATTGGGCGTCTACGGTTTGCAAGTATATTTAGGTTAAGGTTCATAGTCGGGAGTATCACTCGGTCTATCTGATCCCAAGTCTTTCTCCCTAGCCTTTGGATCTCCGTATTGATCGGCTTTAGTCCGATTCTTTGGTGTAGAACCGATTGCCGAATACGGTCGATCCTTTGCGTGCCAGTGATCAGCCGAGTGGCATTATTCTGCACCCTCTGCATCATTATGAGAGATGTGCAGCTTGCCATCTGCGTGATCACGGCCGGGTACACTAGGACTGAGCGTACCAAGGCCATATACAGCTTTTTGATGTTCAGCACGCTGAGGCCTCGGAAACGGTAACGTTTCCTCAGCTCTCTTTTGGCTAGGGAGACTCTGTTTTTGATAAGCGTCTTGTATCCCGTTTTGAAGAGTTGTAAGCCCCAGACTTTACCCTCGTTAGAGTACGGATAGATTTCGTTATTGACGATGACGTCGTCTACTATCCGGCGGTTCATTGGAATGATAGTGAACTTCTGGCGGTTGGTTTTAATTTTCCACTTCTTCTCATATCTGTTGATATTTTCAATTTCGACAGCTGTCGCCCTCGCCTGACTTCCAGAGTTCCTGAATGGACTCAGGACGATTTGGGTGATGTCATCTGCATATTGCAGATACATCGAATCGTACCTCACTGGAGCAGGCAGGTCAATCGT
The DNA here is from genome assembly GCA_963969495.1 of Ceratothoa steindachneri. Lineage (NCBI taxonomy): Eukaryota > Metazoa > Arthropoda > Malacostraca > Isopoda > Cymothoidae > Ceratothoa > Ceratothoa steindachneri. The sequence continues at coordinate 167,099,629 of OZ018317.1, forward strand.
GTACACTAGGTACAGAAGAGGGCTGAGACAGCTGCCTTGTGGAACTCCCGCCTCGAGTTCGAATTCGGGTCCTTTGCAGCCCTCGATTGCAATTCGGGCTCTCCTATCGGAGACATAGTTGCAAAGGACCCTTTCCAGGAGTGGGTTAAGCTGGAGGATGAGGATCTTGAACTGTAATCCTCTCAGCCAAACCTTATCGAAGGCCTTCTTTACATCTCGCAGCACCACGTTTACATACCTCCTCTCAGCTTTACTGCAAGCGAGTTTTTCCGCAAGGATGGCGAGGGCTGTTTCCGTTCCTCGTCCCTTGCGGAACCCGTGCTGCTGAGGGTTGTGGGCTACCAGCTTGGCTAGTTGTTCTTGAAGCCTGTCAGCTAGGAGTCTCTCGTAGACTTTCGCAACGATCTCCAGCAGGGTGATTGACCTGTAATTTACCAGTTGATCAGGGGGTTTACCTCCCTTGGGTATGAAGATCACCTTAGCAATCTTGAAACCTTCCGGGAAGTAGCCCGTGTTCAGGGAAGCGTTGTAGATGTTAACGATTCCCTGAATGATCTGATGTGGGGCGTTAAACAAAGTGGTTTCTGTTGATACCCGTCCAGCCTGGTGCCTTTTGTCGAAAGGCTTTTACAGTGACCATGACCTCCTCTGATGTTATGGGACGTCCATGGCCCGCCATCTCCCTGCCTTCGTTGACTTGATGTAGTGGGTGCGTGCGATGCATTTCCTGATTTAGTTCTTCGATCAGTTGGCCTTTGAATTCCTGGTCGAACTCGTCGTTTTCCTCAGGGGTAATCCTGAAAACGTTTTTCCAGAAGTTCCTGAACATGTCCTCGAGAACCACCGGGTTCTCTATGTAGATTCCGTTCTCCTTTATCTGAGCCTTAGGTCTAGGTGGAAGTCCCTTTAAGTTCTTGACTTGGCGCCAGAACTTAGCCGGGCTGAGTTCGCTGTCGACTTTGGCTATCAAGTTATTCCATATTTCCTCCTGTTGGAGGTTGATGGCCTCTCTAAGCTCTGAGCTTAGGCGTCGAAGGAGCGAGCTCCTTTCCCGGTTGGGACCCTCCCGTCTTACTTCTTCGTACACTTCCCTGTGAACGCGAGTGATATCTTTCATCTCCTCTGTCCACCTGGGCTGAGGAGATGTTTTATACCCAGTTATGGGTATGCTCTCGCGGTCCGCATTTAGTATGGACGTTGTAATCCTTTCCAGTTCCCTGTCTATCTCCTCTAACGACGCGTGCTGAGGTCAGCTGGCGCATATTCACTGAATCGTTGCTTGTAACGATCCCAGTTGGCCAGGGCGTAGTTTTCTCGGAAAGGGGCTGGGAGCTGGATTGGTGCGAGAGATACCGTGGTGAGAGTCACTACGTGATCACTAGGGATTGTTGGGCCTGGCTCACTATGGTAGTTGAATTGAAGCCTTCACTTGTTAGGATTATGTCAGGCTTGGTTTTTCGATCTGGAAGTGATATAGGTCGGAAAATCCGGCCCTATTCTTTGGATGTTTTTTCTTCCCATAATCAGTTCCAAGTTTCGGCCTCTATGGTTGGTGCTACCATAGCCCACCGCACGGCATCTGGCATTGAGGTCTCCCCCTAAGAATGCCATTCTGCGGTGCCCGAACAGTGTGTAGAAGTTACTTAACGGGAGATATGCTCGTCGAGGGGGTTGATATGCTGCAGCTATCACGAGGTCTCCTACTAGTGTGTGTAGCTCGATTGCCACAAAGGACTCATCGAGTTCTGGTAGTTTTTTAAAGGAGATGTTCCTCTTGACAGCTATTGCAGCAACATCGAACTTTTCCTGGGAATGATTCTTCATGACTACTCTGTAGCCCGGTATTTTAATAGGACCAGCTGTAGTGTCGATACCGTGCTCTGTAATGAGAATGATGTTGGGGTCAAGCACTCGGAATATGTTTCCATATGCCGTGGCCTTCTCCTCCCATCCATTCACGTTGAGTGTTAGAATCCTCTTTCTGTTGCTTACTCTCTCCATTTTTTATCACCTAGTGTTTCTGTGTGACGTTCTTTTTCTTCCCATTCTTCTTTTTTCTGAACTAAGCGTTCGAGATTTGCTCGCAGGTACTGTGATGTAGAGTCACATTCTGTGCGAGCAGGGCCTCTTCCACTGTTCCGGGATCCAATTCGTAGTCGTACTCCCATTTGTATATTTTGGATTTTATTCCTTGGAATATACTCCTGGTTTCCATTTCCTCTGGGAAGGGGCATTAATCGCAGGCGTATATTTTGAGGTTAATATAGTTCGCCCGCAATCTCTTCACTCTCTTTTTCTGTCCTTTTTTTCCTGGGATTTTGTTGTTTCTGTGTCTGAGGAATCTGATGATTCCGAAGAACTGTTTGTGTCCGAGTTGTCTTGTACCTCCGTGTTTACTTTGCTTTGGGTGGGCGCAGGAGTTGTCTCCTCGACTGCTTCCTTTCTTACCTTCTTGTTCGTCTGTTTGCAAGTTTTTACTTGCTCTGTTGTCTGTTGCTCTTTCGGAGCCATCTGCAGATGCAGTACATCCCCGGAAGGGGAGTTGTCCGGAAACCACATCTGCTCCATCCCGTTCTTTGCCAGCATCTGGTTCAGGACTGTCGCGAATGTGACCGGGCGAGCCAGGTTCATGACGTGCGCATGAAGGATGCACGTCATGATTTTAGTGGAGTCCTCGTTCTCAATTTTGAGGTATGTCTTTTTGGCGTCCACCTCTGAGATGGCTGCCTTTGCTGCTTGGGTGTAGGACGTATTAGCTCTACGCGTCTCCTCGTTTCTTTTGGCTTCTTGTTTTTTCCTCATAACTTCCTTCTTAGCGGGGCATGACATGGCCATAGTCCTATGACCCTGCCTGCAGCTCACGCACTTCTCTGTATTGCTGTTGCAATTGCGCCAATTGTGTCCCTTCTGGCTGCATTTAGAGCACGTCTCTTGCGGCTCTTTGCAGTCCTTGGTGGCGTGGGATTCCATCCTGTAGCATTTGAAGCAGAATTGGACCAGAGTATATTCTCCTTTTTCCACCTGCTCCTCGCTAATTTTGGCGTTGAACATTAGAAGGCCGTGTTCAGTTGCCTTTTGTGCCATGGTAGTCTCCGCGAAGACCATTTTGAACACATGGGTGTACTCGCCACACTCCCTCCTATTCTTGAACTTAATAACTTCGGCTACCTTGGCCCAGGCTTGCCGAAGCTCTTTCTCCTCTCTAATTTCCTCTGCGGTATGTTGCCCTATCCATGGGTCGATACGACGGCATACCGCGCTCCTGTGGGCCAGGATCTGGGGGAGGGGTACTGCTGGCTTCAGCCCAATGCCTCGTAGGTCCCCAATTGCCTTCTCTTTGGTTATCTCTTCTATGTCTTTCTCTTTCTCGCATATCGTGATGTAACCACATGGTATATCCAGCAGCCTCGACATGGCAATGCCTAATTTGCTGTACACAACCTCGAAAACGGATTCTCTGCTAGGCTTGGGTTGCCCGTCGACAACCCGCAGAGGTATCCTGGTCGTGTGGTCCTGGGCCATCTCTTATCGAGAGTGGCCCTTCAGCCCTTCTTTTGTTTGTCTCGCACTGCTCTCGTTGTGGGTGACTTATTTTTACTCAATATGATGCACCTTTACTTTTTGGTCTTCTTTGTTAGGGTTATTTGGTGACTCCCTCTACTTCGTCGCTAAGCTTACGTGAACGTGAACTGCCAAATGGGGGCATGAATGATGGTGGGTGGACCCGGGGAGGCCCCTCAGATGGGTGAAGTGTGGCGGACTTGATGATGGGTGGTGATAGAATCAACTACCACCATCCGGGGTGCCGCCTCATCTGGGGTTTGGATATCGATGTTGTTTCTAACTTACACAGGGACGGTTGCATGTCCCCCTGTGGCCTTGGCCGGAAGCTACTCTTAGAGATTAGAGCGAACTCTTTCCCAAAGCTTTCAGCATCGCCTCGTAACCGGGCGGTCTCTTCCGTAGAGTTCAACAGTGGACTAATCATCAAACCTGCTTTCCTTCACGTACCCAATTATGTCTATCAAAGTGGACCGACATAGTTGGAGCGAGACTAGATGAGTGGCAGATCAGTTCATTTTAGCTTCGCGACTCCGTCGAGGGAGGGGGAAGGGGTTAGCACGACATTAAGTCGTCTTGAAGCTGGTATAAAATTCTATGGCGAATAGTCCCCGTGGGGTTGATGAGGCAAAACTTGTCGTTTCGAGCCTCCCTACGTCCACCTTTTCCTCCTTTATCGAAAATGAGATGTCTTCAGCGTCAACTTTTCAAGTGAAATTCTGCTGCAGTCAACATTTCACATTGCCACAAATAAAAACGCACAGTAGTGTAATCTGCAGACGCCTACACTCCTGGGTCGGGAGCCACTCGGCAGAGGACATAAAAGACGAAATGGAACGGAACCACCCATAGGCAAAAATAGCTGATGTCATAAGATTCAAGCATTACATGCACGTGTTTAAGGTTGCTTTCGAGGACACGGCTATGGCTCAAAAGGATAAGGACAATGGTTTGCTTCTTTTAAACGTAAGAGTCTGCCCAGAGCAGATGGAACCTAAAGAATTTGTCGACTTGCAAATGTGCTTTCAGTGCTACAAGTACGGCAAACACACCACTTCCAGCTGCCCTGAGAAAGACATTAAATTATGCTCCATCTGTGCCGTTCGCGGTTATTTTTGGTGCGACTGTAAGAGTAACTCTCCCAAATGTCTAAATTGTGAAGTCTCCCACCGGACTATGTCCATGGAATGTCCGATCAAAAAAAACAAGAGATCCAGAAGCAAACTTAATTAAAACGCGAAATAGAGGAGAAGAAGGCCAATTCCACCTATGCGAAAGTAGCCAAAGCTGCGATTGCCGAGACAAATAGCCAAAAGACATTACTACACATAGAAAACGAACATTCAACGAAAATAATGTGCTGCATTTACTATGCACACATCGTCAACATCACACGCCCAGGTACTTTTACCACGGAGGTCAATCGCATGCTCGTAAAGAATGGGATGCAGGAGATGTGGTTCCCGGACAACCCTCCTTCGGAGAGGTTATACGAATAAGCGTAACCCCTCAGTGCCAGGAAACGTTCCAAAAGCTACCCGCACAACAAAACACAGCCAGCACACGCGATCCACGTCTAAACAAACCCAAAACAACACAAACAGCAAAACAAGCGCCATTTTCACCCCAAAAGACACCACCGATACAACGAAAACGCAAATCCAGACACCACACAAGGAAGCAGTGCGCCCCAAGGAGACCAGGTCTCCACGATCGAGAAAAACATAAAAAAATCGTGGCCCAAGGTCAACCTACTCATCACGAGGCAGGGAACACCAGCTGAAATATCATACAAGAGGTTTCAATCTCAAACTATATGCCCCCGAATCGGCGCCTTTTCCAACCGAAATCGAATCCTGTGAAGTATCGGAAGGTCTTAGGACCGGAAGATACAAGTGGGAATGCTCAGATGAGGTTCCGGAGCGGCAGGTTAAGGAGGCTCTCGCCCAAAATATGATCAAATTGACCACGGACTGCTTCCACACGATAACGGACACTGAATACAGAAAAAAAAATGAAACTGCGGGGAGCGCACCCGGCCCAGTACACCTCATGGGGCTAAAATACATCGCGAATAAGCGTCTACTTTAATCCCAAACACTAGAGAACTAACATTACACAAAATGACCGACAGAGTTACAATTATACACATGAATGTCGATGGGTGGGACAGAAAAGGTTCCATCTATGGCAATATTATGCGACAGAGTGACCCTGACATAATACTTATTTCTGAACACGGACTAACCGCGCAAAAACAATTAAAAATATTTCAATACCACGTCATTAGTAAGAATCATAGCCAGAAACGGTATGACGGCTGCGCAATAGCCGTTAAAAAAGGACTAAAATACAGGACACTGGATGACTTAGATGAATCATACCTTGCCATTAAAGTAGGTACTGCCTTAGGGGGACTGGTCGTGGCCACGGGGTACCAACCCCTAAGACGCGGTTATGTGCCCATGCACAACCTCCTGCAGATATTTAGCCATAAGAAAAACGTAATTTTTGCCGGAGATCTAAATGTAAGGTGTGTAGCGGCGGGATATACCTCCTACAACAATGCAGGCAGAAAAATCGAGGTACTATTTGACAGACAATACGCGACAAGGATCGGACCAGAATTCCCGTAATACATAACGGAAAGAGCAGCAACGAAACCTGATATAGTCCTATCTAGCATCAGGTTTCCTTACAACTACTACATTGAACCGGGCCCCATCATTCCGAGTGACCACCAGGCTATCCAAATTACAGTAGGAGTAAATCCCATTCAAATTGCAACCCCAGAACGCAAAATCTATAAGCAGACGAACTTGGAAAGCTATAAAAAATTACCTTCTAAATTATATCCTGGCCCCTTTATGTGATGCACATTTAGAAGAAATAGATGAAGAGCTGGATAAAATCACTGACCTCCTAATAAAAGCCGATGAAAATAGTATTTCCCGTATTAAATATAAGACCCTTCCAGCGCCCCCCTGGACCCCTCCCATGAAAGCCCTAGCCCAAGAATATAGGTACCTGTCCAATATAGTAGCGCTGATAGTCCCCAGCCACAATGCCGACAGAAGACTAAGACAAATTAAAGACGAACTCCAGACACTAATTACGGACCAACAAATATTACAATGGGACGGAATAATAGAAAGACTCGACATAGAAAGAGACTCGAACACATTCTGGCAGACGTTTAAACGTCTTAAAAGAAAACCTACACACAAAAAAAATAACACTCATTCACGGCGGCAAAGAAATTGACGAGACTGAAGAGATTGAGGAAATGTTTAGGATTCTCTAGTCTTCAAAATTACCCCAGAAGAAAATGACAACTACGACCTCGAATTCGAGACTGACATAATCCAACAGCTAAACACACAAATACACAAAACCTCTCTTCATCATTGTGTGTCGCAGGAGAGAGTGATGGAGGGCTTTGGTAGTAAAATAACTGCCCTAGAACTCTCCGTTGCTCTAAAATCCTTTCGGCAAAGAGCAACGGGTACCACGGGGCTGACCCGGGAGAATTTCATCAAGGCCCCGCCCAACGTTTGAAATGGCCTACTTAACATCATGAACGCCGCTCTGAATGCTGGCTATTTCCCTGATCCGTGGAAAGTGGCCAAGATGATTTTCATCCCAAAACCGGGAAAGCCCCCGGACTGCCCTGCCAGCTTTCAGCCGATATCTCTCCTAGAATTTGCAGGCAAAGTCTTCGAGAAGATATTGGCTAATAGAGTCAACTCTTTTCTCGACGAAGCCAACTTGCATAACGAGCAGCACCACGGCTTCAGAAGGAAAAGAGGGACTGACACGGCACTAGCCGTTGTCACCGAAAAGCTTGCCAAGATCATGGTAGACAAAAGGCATGCCGACCTGGTGCGCCGCGATGTCAAAAAAGCTTTTGACAAAGTTTGGAATAGAGGACTACAATTTAAAATCCTTCAAGTAGGCCTCAACCCCATTCTTGAGAGGATTCTATGTGACTACATAATGGAGAGGAGAGCATACATTCATATCATAGAACACAAAGGCCCCGAATTCGAGCTCGAAGCAGGGGTCCCACAAGGGGGCTGTCTCAGTTCCCTTTTATACAACATCTATACACGCGACCTACCACAACCTCTCTCCGAGGGTACGATATACGTTCAGTTCGCTGACGATATATCGCAAATTTGTACCGCCGCTTATGTTCACAGGGAATTTATGGCGAGAAATACGGCTAGGGAGATTACTAACATTCACTCTTTCGAGAGGAGATGGAAGATATCAACCAATGCCCCCAAATTCAAAATAATTCCCATGTTTCGCAAGACCTTCAATGATATACAGGTAGAAGGGGAGTGAATCCCCTACTGCCTGGAAGGGACGGTTCTGGGGCTTAAAATCACCACAGGGGGCTGCAATAGTCATATCGAACGAACAGTCGCGAATAGCAAGAGAGATTTGAGGGAATTTTATAGGTTCCATGACCTAAATCCCTCAAATAAACTCAAGATATTTAATGTGTGCATTCGCTCGAGACTCTTGTACTCCCCGGTGCCGTTGAACGCGAGCGCCAAGACTCACATGGGAAACTACAAGTCATCCAGAATAAAGCGGTGCTGCTCATTACAAACACCAGAAGAAGAGAATAAAAACGACAGAGGGGGCTCCACAACTCGGTTTAATTATCTCTGATCAACGTGGTGCTCCACGAGAGAGCTAAGAGGATCTGGCAAGCCATTGTCGCCCGCTTGACCCCTGAATTCTCTCGTACACACTTAGACATCGAGGTCGACCGACAAATAAGACTATTCAAAAGCAGCAAAATACAGTCTGACGGTGACGTGACTCCAAAATACACATGACAAAATCGACAGAAACCTACTAGTGTAATGCGCAAGTTTCTTTAGTAAAAATAAATTCCAAAATAAATTTAAACTTTGCTAAAAGTTCAAATTCAAATAAAACTATAATAAACTTTTTCAAAAACCCACAGCGGGAATAAAAACCCCGCCTCAAATAAAGGCTTGAAATCCAAAAGATCATTAAGATCTAAAAAACTAAAAATTAAATTAACTAGATTAATTTAATTAAATAAACTATAAATTTTATAGTTTATTAAGTACCCCCCGACCCCACACAAAACAAACAAAATCCATACAAAAACCAAAACAAAGAGCTACCCTTTCACCAGGGACCTATTGATTCTGTCTCCCACACATCGTCTATTGTTTAAATTCACCCTTTTAACCACTTTTCTCTCCTACTATCTTTCTCTCTAACTCTCCCTAAATCTCACCACTTTTTATGTCCAAGGTCCAAGTGACCAATCAGCTTTTAGATATAAGCACTGTAATAATTGACCAATCAGCGCCATGATAGATTTAAAGTGTTATTAACACTCCAACCGTTTTCACATAAACACGGCGCAAATCAATTTTCCGATTTTTTTAGACTTGGAAGAAATTTACAAGAAAATTAAGCTCACCCAAAAGTTCACAGCTGGCAAAGGAGGAAAAGGCGAGGGTAAGTCACGTCAAGAAAACGCCATCGATTTTTACCTTTTCCCCACGGGGACTTCAAGAACAAGATCTATTTTGTACTGAGCCACGTATAGCCGACCCATGATAGAGTACTGCATACTGGGGAGTTTAACTTCCTATTTACGAAAGTGAAATACTACAAAGCGAGAAGTTTATCTTCTTATTTACGAAAGAGAAATACTAAAAAGCGGAAAGCTTATCTTCCTATTTACGAAAGAAAAATGGTAAAAATCAAGATGTTTATCTTCCTATTTATAAGGTTCAATGTGTGTACCATTTAAAATTTTCAAACGAATGTTTACTAGGTTCGAACCTATAAGTCTTAAAAGTGTCCGACATCTCATAATTATTCTTATCCCTGAATTCTATATCCCACCTAATCTGATTTAGCAAGTTTCGTAATTTATAATAATCTCCGCTATAAAAATTTGGAGTTTTTGTGGAGTTTGTTGATGTTTTACCTTTCACTATTCCCAAGTTAAAACGAACCATCTGATGATCACTATTTCGCAATGCTTCCCCCAACAGTCATTTCCTGGACCAAGTTGTAATATATCTATTATCAGTTAGGTTATAACAACTATTATTTAGAACACTCACCGAGGCTGACGTGGCGCATCACATGTGGCAGTAATTGACAAAATAAGTTATTAGTAGGGGTTAGTAAATAGAATAATGTAATATGTAATTTAGGCTATGATATGAAACAGTAGGCTAGAGTTGTTGTGTCTATAGCTTTTTCTTGAGTAGGTCGTTATCTTGATAGAGTGGGTGACGGGCGTGGACTGACTGGTTATTTCTACAGGAACTTAAGAGTTCACCTAGTAGTGAAATATCGAGAACAAAATTATAGTAAATTATAGTTAGAACATAAAACAAAACTTATAGATTTAGCCTATCTACAGGTTTCTTCATTCTAGAAGACCTGCTCACATTAGCTAAAGGAGAACCAATAACCTGCAGTGAAGAGTCTACCACAGAAGAAACAGGTCGTAACACAGGAACTTCTATAGCAGGGGCCCCTGTGGTTCTAGGAATAACCTGATCCTGGTACCTTTTTACAACATCTCCTGTGGGTACACTACACCTAATTGATAAAGGACCAGTCTGCTCCTGTACCTCAGTCAATATCCACTTAGGACCACCAGGAGTATAATTCCTGATCATCACTGAAGATGATGGTGGCAGGGATAAGTTTCTAGTAGACTTAGAGTGGTTAGCTTTCTGACATTCCTGCCTAGGGCCACTCTAGCAAATAGTGATTCTGTAGGCGACAACAAATTTAATCTAAACCTCAAGCGTCGACCAAGATTCAACTCAGCAGGGGAAACTCCAGTAGTAGAGTGTGGTGTCAGTCGATAGTTAAATAGGAACCTATCTATAGTTGTCCTAAGAGGCTCAGAAGATGTACAGAGAGCTTTCTTGAAAGTCTGAACCATCTTCTCAGCTAAACCATTAGTAGAAGGTCTATATACTGCTGTAGTAATGAGATGAATACCACATCCTGTGACAAGTTCCTTAAACTCAGCAGAAGTAAAACACGGACCATTGTCAGAAACAAGTGAAACTGGCAAACCAAATTGAATATAGCAATGACCTCTGGGCATTACTATAATAAAATCCTCCTGGGAAGCTTAAAAATATATATTATGTATAAAATTCAAATCATTCATTTATTTTACTTAACTTTTTTCAATTAAATCATTCATGCAATTTATGTACAACTTAATAAATCATTCATTTATTTTACTTAACTTTGTCAATTTAATCATTCAATTATTTTCCTAATAACTTTTTGCAATTCATTCATTTTATGTAACCTTTAATAATTCAAATATCTCGGGACGAGAAACTGAATTAAAAAAACTCACTGGTTCAAACAACATCTCTTAGAATTTCACGCACACACAAACACACGCTTTCAGCTTAACCAAATTAAACACGAATATTCCTCACTCGTCTCTCTCCATTCTCAGCATAAAGGTCGGTAATTATTCCTTCTGCATTTAGTCCTTTAACTCCAAACAAATCATACTTAGTTTAATTCCTCGTCCTCTCACACTAGTTCTCTTCAAACTGCCATACGAGAGTTGGTCCTAATTCTGCTTTCTTCTCTCATTGTAGATACCAATTCACATACCACCATAGTCACTTCATATCTTAGTTACCTTACATCTTGTTACTTCATATCTTAGTCATTTCATATCTTAGTTACTTTACATCTTGTCACTTCATATCTTAGTCATTTCATATCTTAGTTACTTTATATCTTGTTACTTTACCACATCTTACGTTGTATTCCTAATTCAATTCTTTCATTGTGCACTCATTGATTTTGTGAAAATATAAATATTTTGATTATTTCTGTATTTCTTATAAACCTAGTTCAGAAGTTTTCTTAATTCATTTCACGTCAGTTGTTAGGCCTAAATATTAGCAGACGACTATTTCCATCCAAACTCAACAAATTTATGGTAATGGTTTTCAAATAGCTATTTAGGCTGATTTATTAACTAAAATAAATCCCATTAATAACCAAATACCATACTGAGAAAAAGAATGTCTAAGAAACTTAATAGTTTCTCTAGCAGTTGGACCTGATGTTAGTTAAAAATCAACCCATTTACAGTGAACATCCACTATGATGAGAAAATGCTTCCCAGCAACTGGCCCAGCATAATAGACATGCAACCTGTGCCATGGTGATTGTGGCCACTCCCAATGATGTAATTACGCCCCAGGGGGTGTAGTTTGTAGAGCTAAGCACAGGGGACACGACCTACATAGTTCTTCGAGGTCCTTGTCCAAATTAGGCCACCAAAAGTAAACTCTCTAGCTAATTCTTTCATGCGAGAAGCACCCACATGATTAGTATATTGTTCATGCAATAGAGTATGCCTTAATTCAGGAGGAATAACTACTCTATTGCCCCACAAGACTGTACCTGACTGAATGGATAACTTATCCCTCCCCCGAACATAAGGAGCAAGCCCAAGATCCCCATAGTTGAGGCTGGTCACACAATCTTATTGAGCTTGTATACTTTAGAAAGAACAGGATCTGCACGTGTGCAATCCCTGACAGCGACACTAGTAACTGGTAAAAAGTCTAGAAAATTCACCAGCATAGTCCAGTACGCTGGAACTGGAGTATTGTCAGTTATGTTAATACTAGGGAGAGGTAGACGACTTAGAGCATCGGCCGTACCTAATAAGCTTCCAGAACGATGGATAAGAGTGAAATTATAAGCCTGCAGAAAAAGAGCCCAACGTTGTATTCTACCAGAAGCCATAGGAGAGATACATTCAGAACAAGAAAATAAACCAAGAAGAGGTTTATGATCTGTCACCAATGTAAAATTGTGCTAACCCCGCAAATAAAAATGGAATTTCCTTAGAGCAAAAACCATTGCCAAAGTTTCCTTTTTCAATTGAGAATAATTACGTTCTGTAGCTGATAGAGTACGAGAAACAGAGTGAACAACCTGCTCTATACCATCTATCAGGTGGCATAAAACAGCTCCGATTCCATAAGCACTGCTGTCTGCAACCACTACAATAGGCTTCTGTCGGTCAAAATGCACCAGCACTTCAGAAGATAGTAGAAGCTGCTTGGAGGTAACAAAAGCAGTTTGCTTGTGTTTTTTCCCAAGACCAATGTACACCAGCTCTTAATAAGCTGTTAAGAGGCTCCAGGATAGAAGCTGCCTTATGAATGAACCTCCTATACAAGTTAAGTAAACCTAAGTATGACTTTAGCTGAGTCACATTAGTAGGAATAGAGGCATCTGCAATAGCTTGAACTTTGTCAGAAGTCGGGTGAATACCCTGAGCATCAATACGATAACCCAGATAAGACACACTAGGAACACCAATAGCACACTTCTTCAAACAAAGCTTCAATCCAGCAGTTTCTAGTATCTTTAGTACAGATCTAAGTCTCTGATCATGCTCATGTTTAGATGAACCACTTATAATCACATCATCCAAGTAGCAAACAACACCTGTTAGATCCTTTACTAAATCTTCCATTGCACGTTGAAATATACCAGGTGCGGGGGAAACTCCAAAAGACAAACTATGATATTTAAATAACTCACGATGTGTGTTCATCACTGTATACTGTTGCGATACACCATCAAGGCATAATTGGGCATATGCCTGAGACATATCTAGTTTAGTAAATAGCTTACCACATGAGAGACTGCTAAACAGACTCTCGATCTTAGGAATGGGGTAGGTATCCAGCCTAGCGGCTCTATTTACTGTAAGCCGATCCATCGATCCATCTGCCTTCAATACGGGTACCACTGGAGCAGCCCAGTCAGAATGCGGTATAGGGGAAATTATACCTTCTTCTACCAATCTATCCGATTCTCTTTCTACTTTAGCTCTTAGTGTATATGGAACTGTCCTGGCTTTACAGAATTTAGGAGGGATATTTGGATCTACCTCAATAGTGAATGTTTTACCTTTAAGGCAACCCAGACTAGGAGAAAATATATCTGGGAATTCTTTAACTAAATCAGCTTCTGTATATGATACTCTATTTATATCTGAGAGCTTGTGATTATTTAGATGAAGGGAATTAATTAAATCTCTTCCTAAAAGATATGGGTCTGATCCTTCAACAACAACAATAGTTGCTTGACAAGAATTAATAGAATCAAGTCTAGCACAGACAGAAATTTCACCTGCTACTTTGAGGGGAACACCACCATAAGCCTTAAGGTTTATAGAAGAAGGATGAAGAACAAGTCTGTCACTTTCAATAGGCCATGGATTAGAGAAAGTGTCCTCAGAAATAAGGGAACATGCAGCACCTGTATCTAATTCTATTAGTTAAACAGACATTATTTAAAAATAATATGACATTAAGAGGATTACCTTTAGTAGGAGTAACATTAAAGACATAGTCATAGCTAGAATCAACCTCAGTGACTTTAGCCTTGTCCAGTATATGAGCACGATCATTCCCTTTAAATTTTGGTTTGGTCCTACCAAAATTTACGCTTCGCACATTTTTGCACATAGGTTTAATATGCCCTTTCTGATTGCGAGCCAAGCAATTAGAATCCTTGAATGGGCACTCCCGTTTCCAGTGTAATTTACCACAATCAGAACGAGGTGTCTTAGGTTTTAAGGTAACATCTGCCACCTCAGCTTTAGGCTGAGTAAGTTTATGCTTGAAGGTAGGACTCTGTTTATGCAGTTTGTTATAGCAGAATGTCCCATAGCTTGTGCATCTCTGAAAACTGCTTTTCTAGCATTAGCTATTTCTACAGCTCTACTAAAAGTTAAGTCTGATTCTGCCAGCAAAATGTGCTGTGTATACTCATTAAATAGGCCCATCACAAATCTTTCTTTTAACATATCTGTTAGATGGTCACTAAACTCACATGTGTGAGCTAGTGCTTTAATTCCAGATTTTTGATTCCTAGAATAGAACTTAAATCTTTCATATATTAGAATTACCTTGGGTTTGTAATGTTCCTTCAGAACTTAAATAATATCAGGATATTTACAAGTTCCTGGCTCCTTTGATGATAACAGATCCTTAGCTAAGGCAAAAACCTTGAGTCCAGCCAATGTAAGAAAGGCTGGTACCTTCTTCTCTTCTGGGATAGGGTTAGCTAGAAAATAGAGTTCTACTCTACTAATATGGGTCTCAAAATCTTCGACTCCAGCATCGAAACTATCAATAGAACCTATAAGACACATTATATTGCAAAAATAATCTACGAAAAATTGAAATCTACACACAGAAAATAGGAATAGGGGACAATTTAACTCACTGATAATAAATAGGAAAATCACAAATCCGCAATCCTCGTCGCCACTATAGTATATTTATTTTTAGTTAGTTATAACAACTATTATTTAGAACATTCAACGAGGATGACGTGGCGCATCAGATGTGGTAGTAATTGACACAATAAGTTATTAGTAGGGGTTAGTAAATAGAATAATGTAATATGTAATTTAGGCTCTGATAGGAAACAATAGGCTAGAGTTGTTGTGTCTATAGCTTTTTCTTAAGTAGGTCGTTATCTTGATAGAGTTGGTGACGGGCGTGGACTGACTGGTTATTTCTACTGGACCTTAAGAGGTCACCTAGTATTGAAGTATCGACAACAAGACTATAGTAAACCGCAATAATAGATCACCGCATTACACAAGTGATCATCGTTTGAAAGAACCAGATCTAAGATATTGGCACCCCTTATTGGCTTATTAACAAATTGAGTCAAAAAATTTATCCTCAAAGCATTCTATAAATCTACAACTTGCTTTATCCCTTCCTATCATATTTTCTCAGTCCACAGAATTTAAATTAAACTCACCGAATCTGTAAGGCAACCTACCAAGTTCCATGTTCCTCCTACTCCCAGACCTAACCTATCTGTTCTATCCATATTCACCCACCATTCATCTTCACTGACATCAGGCACTTCTTTCTCTCGAGTCCCTAGTTTAGGCCTATCTTCCACCCTCCTGGTCCCAGCCACATTCTTAATGCGTACACTCGTTTCCCTCCTCACTCCTTTCACCAACTCACTTAATCTCTTGCACTCATCACGCAACCAACTCATCTCATCTAACAAATCAACATCTGCACTAGTCACATAACAAACATGACAATCAGATGCATTTGCTCTTCTTTCAACACTACAAAAATCACAAACTACAGACACACTGCTTACGTTAAAAGGCATACTCACTTCATCCAAAGCAATTAAAAATTCCTTTAGTATTATGTCTAATACTTAAAGTTAGCTATCTTCCCGAACTTAAATATGTCACCCCAAAAAATCCCAAATGAAAAAACGTCACTGAATAGAGAGCCTCGCCGAGACCACATCCGTTCGCTACCGATTTGGATCTTGCGACGCTCTTGTCAGCTCGGGACCAGGAGATGGCACGCAGGCGTTACGTGTTTCTCCTCAGCTAGGTATCAAAGACATAAACATACCATGGTCCTCCCAAGCATATTCTAGTCGACCTTTCTTTGCCAGAATTTCCTTTTCCTCTCGCTTCTCTATCTCAGCGTGAACCTGATTTTGTCCAAATTCACGATCCTTGTGTTCGAGTCACTCGCAAACCTCTTGCACATCTTGGTATTTGATTGCAGGTGGGTTTTTGCTCTTCTGGTATTCAAGGCTGTATATTATCAGAGTATCACCATATAATAGGAAAATATTTATTAAAAATATTGTCTCAACTCTGTATTAGGGATTTTTATGTATCGATAACGCTGTTTATATCACTGCTATTTTGGTTTCAGAGATTAAACACATTTGATTATTTTTATTTATTATAATAAATTGTTTCTAACTTATCTTAATGTACTCATTTACTTACCTTTTTCCTTCTTAATGTGCATGAAACGTTATGTGCTTTTCTCTTCACCGCCCTTGAATAACACAGTCGACAGTGTTGTTTAGTGATTTTTTTACGAATTTATCTGATCTAAACTTCTTCAACACCTGCAGTTAGTGAAATTTGGAAATCCATTATGGTAGCCATCTTGTGAAACTATAACTTACTCGTATTTTCTACGTGTTTTTTTGATTGTGAATTATGACTTGGAAAGTATTTATTATCTAGAAGTAGCTATAACCTAATTTCTAAATATCGTAACAAAATGGGGAGAAAGAAAAAGAAGCAGACAAAGCCTTGGTGTTGGTAAGTTAGATTTCACTTTTTTATATTTTAGGCCCCATGCTTAATTAAGGTTTCTACCTTACATAACCTAATTTCACAGATGACAAAAGCCACAAGGGCATATCAAAGGTCATCCGCATATGTCAAAATCTACCTACAAAATGCATCATAGCATTGTGTCATCGTGCATCTACAATATACAATTAGAACTCTGCAGGAATGTGTCAAAAACAAAAAGCATCATCATCGAGACTTCAAAATCCACTGTATTTATAAAAGACCTAAATTATCCCAGACCCCATCAGTTAAACCATTTTCCCATCTCTACTATTGACTATTGGGGGGTCATCGCCAAGTGTATTTTCCTATTTTTACCCATCTTATCTATCCATAATGATTCACCTTCTTGCTTTATTGAGTTATTTAGATTTGAAGAAATGCTATTTCTGATTTAAATAATTAACCCACCACCAGTCCTATCTCTCCTTTGACTAATGAATTCACTTACAATATCATTAAATATATTTTCATTAACCCATGATTCAACTATACATATATCTATATCTTCATGAATGATATAACTAAATAATTCATCCCTCTTATTTCTAAGACTACAAGCATTTGTGTAAAGACAATTCAGCCCACCTATCCCTGAAGCACTTGAGGGCCTATCTCCTTTCTCTCCTTCCCCGACCCTGACCACTAACACTACTCAAGTAATTTAACCCTAAAGCACTTCCATTAGCCTGCCTACCTTCTACAAATCTGTGTTTGCTTCCTTTCCCTCTCTCACTTTGAGCCATTAAATTTCCCTGACCACTATCAAAACCTAGTTTCCCGCCTCTAAAGACCTAATAGCACTATCTAATTCCCGCCACAAAACCTCAACCCCATCTCGGCTCAGATGGAGTCCATCCATCGCATACAAACCCTTATTCCCATAAAACCCACTCCAAACATCTACAAACACCAATCCTGACTCCTTGCACAAACCTTTCACATTCATTCAACCCCATTGCACGAGACAACCATTCCATCCCCACATCCATTCTCGGTAGCACACCTGAAACACCTTTTACTCTACTTTCATACATCCTTTCAATCAGCCTTTTATACCGCTGTTGTAACTCACAAGTACCCACCTTCTTTACATCGTTTACTCTGACATCTGTAATCACAACTGCTTCCCTCTCACACCCAGACACCAACCTATCATACCTCTCACACACATCATTTACACCAGCACCCGGCAGACAAACTCTCACTCCCTTCCATTTACTTTCACTCAACTTCCTATCTAAATACCTAATCTGAGAGTCACCCATCACAATCACCTCAGTCATTCTCCTATTCTCTCTAGGCCTAGTATTACCCTCCCTCCTGTTCTCACTCACTCGACCTCCTATTCTACTTTCAGGCACGGCCACACCAGACGAATCTCTCAAATTCTTCCTCTTGCAGGGCATCAAATCTGTTAGTTAGCCTAACAGGTTCCATGTCCCTCTCATTCACACACCTAACCTGTCCTAACTTATCTATTCTGTTCACTTTCACCCACCACTCATCATCACTTACTTCACTTACTGCTTTCTCTCCAGTCCCTGTTCTAAGCCTAACTTCCTCCCTCCTGGTCCCAATCTGACTCTTCAAACGTACACTGGCATCTCTTCTCACTTCACACACTAAATAATTCAGTCTCAAGCATTCCGCATGTAATCGACTCACCTCCTCAGTCAAAGCACATGCACAGTACTCAGACACGTTCACTCTCCTCTCTACACCACAGACATCGCACACTACTTTCAAAAGGCATACTCTCTACATCCAAACAGTCAGCCATACTTAAACAAGAACAATAATAGAAACAAAAACTTACAAACAACAAGAATTTGACCCGAATTTGTGCATGCAAGTTTAAAACCTGCTAATCAAGATGGCCACCAAAGTAAACAAAAGTCACTTTCTCACCAAAACCAAATAACCACAATTTAACTTTGTTATATTAACTAAATATATGATCTAATAACTTAATATTTATCTTTACTATGTCACACCAAAGTATAGCAAATAATCAAAATATTCCAGAGCTCTACAAAACAATTGCTACCTGTTTGAAGGTCAGTCGAAGACTGAAACGACACTGTTGCGTTTGTTTCGTTCACATGCTCATGAATATTCTTGCATGTTTGGTTAAATATAAAGGTTAAATAAATATTAGAACATTATTCTATAAACAATTATGATTATATATTTGGCGGCTGTGCTCCCTAGACCCCCCACAATTTGATTGAAACTTGGGACCATTGTAGGGAGGGGGGGGTACAGTGATTTCACCCCCAAGAGAAATATTTTGTGTCCCATCGGTTGCGCTGCTGATCTTCAGGTTTACCCATATCTGATCTGATGACTAGTGGGAGACCTAAGACAACAAGTTTTGCTGAAGGAAATAAAGGCCCCCCCCTTCTCCTTCAGTTGCTTTTCAAGGAATGAAGAAATATCGAGAGAATACCAAATCTCTACAACTTCATAACATAATCTTACGGATGACAGATGCCACAAGGGCCTATCAAAGGTCATCTGCATCTGTCAAAACCCACCCAAAAAATGCATCCATAGGATTGTGTCAGATCATGCATCTACAATATACAATTCAAACCATACACAGGGATGTGTCAAAAACAAAAAGCATCATCAAGATAGTCACAATCCAAATCAATTGTAATATACAATAATAATAAACAGCATCTGCAGGAATGAGTCCAGAATAACCCCCCAAAGTTAACCCTCACTTCCCATTTTATGTATATTGTAGATTAGATCTGACGAACTCCTGTAAAGGGTGACAATGTTGATGACTTTTCTCTGGTAAGAAATCTTTTGTGTGTTGACTGGAACAGGAGCTGCCAAGTGTAGGCCATGAATGATCTTTTGCAGTCTCCTTCTTTTCTTATGTTCTTATATAATCATCTAATGTGTTTGAATACATTCAAGTTTTGACTCTACCGTGTCAGATGGCAAACTATTCCAGTAATCTACCACTCTATTGGTAATTTTTTTTTTTCTAACATACAACCTGGGGGTAAACATGTAGATCGGCGTGCGCCCGGAAAAGTGGATTTTTGTGCGTTTATATTTTGTTCACCCATGCATGAATATTCATGCGCGTTTGAGTCCTAGTTCAAATATACCCGGCGCCATTTTTGTAAAAAAAATGCCCCCAAATAACCAAACAAACAATGCTGTTTACTTACTTTATTGCTGTGGGTACCTCTGAAATAGCGATGAGGAAAGCGTAGAATCTTTCTTTAATTCACGTTTTTGTAAAAGGGAATCCTTTGCAGAAAATGGTGGTTTCTTAAAATAATTGTGATCACTTGAGTCACGTTTAGTTTTAGAACATCTAAATTCAAAATTATCGTTAATCTATAATGCCTGGCCACAAACCTTGCAATTGATTTTAATCTTAAGTAAAATATGATCGTCTAAAAAGGTTAACAATTTATCTCTATCTGAAAATAAAGCACAAAGTTTGACAATAGACGAAGGGCAAATTTCACCTACGGAAGCCATATTCAAACAGTTAACTGCCAAGAAGTCGTCTTTCCTCTACCAAAGGGCTCCACAAAAACTAGTTCTTTAAACGATCCTGCTAAGTATATTTAAATATATAAAAAAGGTAATAAAAATAGTAAAATGGGCAAAAATATATTGCCAAATAAAAATGACTACAAATGAGGATAATAAAAAGATATTAAGTCAAAAATAAAATAAAAATTCACTTCATTCATTATAATTTGTAAAGTGATTAAAGTTGCAGAAATGATTTGATAAATCATTCACTTCTATAAATGTTGGAATATTATTCTATAAACATTTATATACTGGGGGCTGTACCCCGCCCCCCTATCTAATCAATTGAAACTCAGGATCATCGTATGGGGGTCCCCCCACAGTATTTAAATCCACCACAAGCAGTCCCCTTAAATTTACTCAAAACGTGAAACATTGGAACACAGGCAAAATAGTTTGTCCCATCGTTCGGGCCGCTGATCTACATGTTTACCCCAACCTGCACCTCTGTTTTTTAATTTTTAAGTGGTGACCCCTAGTCCTATTACTACCTTCCAACTCAAACAACTTGCTAAAATCCAACTTATCCATCCCAGAACAGATTTTAAAGTTCAATCATATTTCCCCTATGTGCAACCTTATCAAAAGTTTTGTTAAAATCTAAGTAAATTACATCAATATTTTCTCCCTTATCTAATTGTTTAGTAACATATTCCATTAAATCCAGTAAATTTGTTAAACACGACCTACCTCTTCTAAATCCATGCTGAGCATCATTTATTAACCTACCATACTCTAGATGGTCAGAAATCTCCTTAATTATCTTTGGTCCTCTTTACTTCCCTTTTTAAAAATTGGCACTACATTCGCTAATTTCCAATCATTAGGTATTTCTCCAAACTCTAGTGATCTAGTATATATCTTTTCAAGAGCTACTGCAATACTATAAATTAGTGTTTTGAAACTTTGAACAGGTAGCACCTGTTTCATAGAGCTCTCAGTCTGTTGATCTATTTTTCAGATTTTTCTACAGTTTGTTTGTTTTTGTTTTTTTTCTCACCACAATCAGCGAAAGCTAAGTTGCTCTTCTTCTTTTTCTTATTACTACTTAAGTTCTTTCTTTGTTTGAATAAGTGATGGAGTTTGGAGATGAAAGTGAGCATGAGTGTCGGAATGTATGCATTGGTTGTGGTGTATTAGGTGAGGGGTATACATGTGTTGTATGTGGGCTGCGTGAATGCATTGTAGATTTAGAGGGGATGAGAAGGCAGGATTTAGACCGGATATGTAGGCTGGAGGGGTTAGTTGCTGAGCTCAGGAGGGAACTTAGTGTTAGGCCTAGAGCTGGGAATAGGTTAGGTGGTGAGGTAGGCCAGTTAGATGTTCCATGTGAAGTTAGAGGGCCGGTGGAGGAGGTAGGATATGATAGTTCTAGTGATAGTGAAGTTAGCCCCCTTAGATTAGTTAGAAATAGGCCTAGTGAGGATGGGGGACAGTGGAGAGTGGTTAGGAAACGTGAAGCTAGGGAGGCTTCTCCTGTTCTTTGTGAGAATAGGGTTGCCTCTGTTGAGGTTGTTAGCCAGGGGGAGAATAGGTGTGTGAGTCAGAGGGACACAGAACCTATTAGCTTGACTAATAGATTCAGTGCCCTAAGAGAGGAAGTAACTGGAAGTGATTATGACTGATGGGGATGGGGGTGGAGCTAGAGTGACTGGTAGTTTGAATGAGAATAGGAATGGGGATGGAGTTAGGTCTGTGGGGGTTAGGAATAGGAGTCTGACTGAAATGCTTGTGATGGGTGATTCGAGAGTTAGATATTTAGATAGGAAGTTGAATGCAAGTAGATTGAATGGTTTGAGGGTGTGTTTGCCGGGTGCTGGAGTGAGAGTTCTGTCTGATAGGTATGAGGAGCTGGTGTCTGGCTGTGCAAGGGATGCGGTTGTGTTTACACATGTAGGAGTGAATGATTTGAAGAAAGTGGGTGCATGTGAGTTACGTGAGAGGTACAAGAGGTTGATTGAAAAGGTGAAGAAAGAAAGTAGAATGAAAGGTGCTGTGACAGGTGTGCTTCCAAGAATGGATGTTGGGGTAGAATGGATGTCTCGTGCAATTGGGCTGAATGATTATGTGAGGAGGATGTGTGAGATGGAAGGTGTCATGTTTGTGGATGTGTGGGATAGGTTTGTTGGAATGAAAGAAATTTATGCGATGGATGGACTGCATTTGAGTAGGAGGGGGGTAGATGTGTTGGGGGAGGAGTATGATCGTGTTATTAAGTCTTTGCGGGCGGGAAACTAGATACTAATAGTGGTCAGGGAATTATGAGAGGACATTATAGTACTGAAAGTAGAATGGACTTTGCAGATAACAGAAATCGGTTCCAAGGCGATAGAGGTGAGGTCATTCAGGTTTCAAGAGGTGCTTCAGGGATAGGGGGGTTAAATTGTTTCTATACAAATGCTCGTAGTCTTAGAAACAAGAAGGATGACCTATTTAGTTGTATTAGCAATGAGGATATAGATATATTATGCGTTACTGAATCATGGGTTAATGAAATAGAATTTAGTGACACTATAAGTGAATTTGATTTACAGGGCTATAATATGTACATTAGTCAAAGGACAGGTAGGATTGGTGGAGGAATAATTATCTACATAAAAAACAACATTGTTTCCAAGTTTAAATACTTCAATAAAGCAGTATGGAGTTGAGTCACTTTGGATAGATATTAGGTTCAGTAAAAATAGAATGGAGCATTTGGGAGCTTTTTACAGACCACCTGGGCAGACTGATAATATAGATGAACTAATGATAAGGGAAATAGTAAGGGATGTGAAACAGATGCAGTTATTATTGGGGACTTCAACTTAAACTCTGTGGACTGGGAAAATATGATAGGTAGGGATAGAACAAGTGGCAGGTTCATATAATGCTTTGAGGATAATTTTTTGAATCAATTTGTTAATGAGCCAACGAGGGGGGGGGGGCAATATATTAGATTTAGTACTTTCTAACAGTGATCATTTAGTTCAAGAATTGACTGTTGGGGAAGCATTGGGAAATAGTGACCATCAGATAGTTCGTTTTAACTTGGGAATTGAGAAGGGTAAAATAACTGAGAATGCTGAAAAAGTTCCAAATTTCCATAAGGGAGATTATGTAAAACTTGATGCTTGCTAAATTTGGTAGACTGGGATGTAGAATTCAGAGGTAAAAATTCTCATGGGATGTGGGATACTTCAAGCATATAATAAATGTATCCCAATGAAGGCCATTAGGAACAAGTATGAAGCCATTATGGTGGAATCAAGAGATAGCTAGAAAAATTTCAGAGAAGAAAAGGGCATACAAAAAATTACAGGAGGAAAATATTTAAAATTTAAGTGATTATAGAATGGCAAGGAATGATTTAAATAAGATTATAAAGAACAAAAGGGTGTCAAATTAAATTAACTAAGGATAGCAACAAAGATTCCTAGAAAGTTCTTTAGTTACTATAAAATTAATAACAAGTCTGGCAGAGTTAAAATAGGACCCATCAAATATGAAGGGGCTGTGAGAGAAACTGATGAGGAAATGGTTAAGGTACTAAATGGTCATTTTGCATCAGTATTTACAAAGGAGAAACTAAATAGTCTTATGTATAGTACTCATGGGTCAGCGAAAGAGGTGTTTACTACTATTAGTGTGGATTCGAGGATGATAAAAGGACTAATAGGTGAGTTAGATACTACCAAGGCCTCCGGCCCTGATAATATTCATTCTAGGATACTTAAAGAAGGGGTAGAAAGTATCTCAATAGCTCTGGAGAAGTTGTATACTAGGTCAGTGGAATATGGAGAAATACCGGATGATTGGAAGAGAGCGAATGTAGTCCCCATTTTCAAGAAGGGTGGTAAAGAGGATCCATATAACTTTAGACCGGTTAGCCTAACTCCTGTAGTCTGTAAAATTCTTGAGAAAATAGTTAAAAAAGGCATTTGCCAACATCTAGAGAGGGAGGGGTTAATCAGCGATGCTCTGCATGGGTTTAGATCAGGTAGATCATGTTTGACTAATTTATTAGACTTCGTAACAAATCAAGTAGATAAGGGAGAGAATGTAGATGTAATTTACTTGGATTCTAGTAAAACATTTGATACGGTACCACACAGGAGACTAGTTCATAAATTAAAAATGATTGGGATATGTGGGGGTGTTTCAAATTGGATAGCTGAGTGGCTGAAAGACGGAAGCAAAGGGTAGTGCTAAATGGTGTAAAGTCAGAGTGGAGGGATGTTATCAGTGGGGTTCCTCAGGGATCAGTTCTCGGTCCATTATTATTTGTCATCTATATAAATGATCTTGGGGAGGCACTTAATAATAGTGTCAATTTTTGCGGATGATACCAAATTAGCAGCTGTAGTTAAAGATATTGATGATAATTTTAAAGTGCAGGGGGATTTAAATAAATTTGTTATCCTGGGTTGGATTTAAGAAAATATTTTTTCACCAATAGTGGTAGACTTCTGGAATAAATTGCCACGGAGAGTAGTAGGTAATCCAAATTTAAATGTATTTAAGATTAGGTTGGATGACTTTATGGGGAGGGAAGGTTGTGATGGTTCCTAAGTTTTGTATATATTAATATTGTTTGTATATATTTATAGCTGCATGATTTAGTTCTTGACAAGCCTTGATTGGTGATACCCTTGTTTCTGGACACAATCTTCTGGATGTAGTTTCTTGGGAGTTTGGGTGCCTTAAAAAAGAGGCCGTTTGACTCGGATCACCTATGATGGGCCCTTGTGACTTTTGTCATTTGTTATATTATATTGTGGGGGACTTTGATTTTGTCTTTCCCTAGCGTTGGTGCTTTTTGTGGATGACCTTTGAAGGATGTGGATTACCTTTGATAGGCCCTTGTGGCTTTTGTCATCCTTGAAATTATTATTTTGTTATGTTATGTTTGTTACTATCTACACCTTCTTTGAGTAACCTAAAATGAATGTTGTCAGCCAAATGACTTACTAGTATTTAACTTCATTATAAGCCCTTTAATTATTTCCGTTCACATTAACGGTATTCAACACTACTTTCCTTGACCTAGAATTATCATCAATTAATCTATCTTGATTCTTTTGTGTAGATACTGAAGAAAAATGATCATTAAGAACCTCTTCTATTTCCTCATCAGATTCTTTCAAAACCCCTTCATATCTAATAGGCCTTATTTTATCACTGTTAGATTTGTTATTAATAGCTAATGAATTTTCTTGGATCTTTATTATTATTTTAGCCAAATTAATTTTTGCCACCCTTTGCTCTTCTTAATATTCTTATTTAGCTGTAATGTATTGTATGCCCTTTTCTTCTCAGAAATTTGCCTAGCCATCTCCTGATTCCACCACAATGGCTTCCTACATTTCTTCCTATAGCCTTCATTGGAATACACTGATCCTGAACTATGTTTAGTATAGTCTTAAAAGTGTCCTACATCTCATAAGTATTCTTCCCCGTCAATTCTATATCCTACCTAATCTGATTTACCAAGTTTTGTAATTTATCGTAATCTCTCATAAAAATTGGCAATTTTTGTGCTATAAAAATTGGCAATTTTTGTGGAGTTTGTTGATGTCTTAC
This sequence comes from Ceratothoa steindachneri, assembly GCA_963969495.1. Taxonomy (NCBI): domain Eukaryota; kingdom Metazoa; phylum Arthropoda; class Malacostraca; order Isopoda; family Cymothoidae; genus Ceratothoa; species Ceratothoa steindachneri. The sequence goes on from OZ018317.1 coordinate 167,125,577, forward strand.
CTTTCACTATTCCCAAGTCCTTATTTCCCTGATCATTAGCTCATGAATACACTCTCTCTGTCCGGGTGGTCTGTAAAAGGCTCCCAAGTGTATTATCCTATTTTTACTGACCCTAATATCTATCCACAGTGACTCAACTTCTTCTTGCGCTATAGAATTATTTAGATTTGAAGAAATGCTATTTCTGATATAAATAATCAACCCACCACCCGTCCTATCTCTCCTTTGACTAATATACATATCATAACCCTGTAGTTCAAATTCACTCACGTTGTCATTAAATTTATTTTCATTAACCCATGATTTTATTACACATTATATCTATATCCTCATCAATAATATAACTAAATAACTCATCTTATTTCTAAGACCATGATCCTTGGTATAAAGACAACTCGGCCCTCCTAGCCCTGAAGCACCTCTTTTAGAATGTATACCTTCCAATCGTATCTCCTCTGCATCTCTTTCCTTTCCCTGCCCCACCCTGTGCTCTTATATTTCCCTGACCACTATCAGTAACTAGTTTCCTGTTAAAGACCCAATGACACTATCTAACTCCTGCCACAACATGTCAACCCCAGCCCAGCTTAGATGGAGTCCATCCAATGCATACAATGCCTTATTCCCATAAAACCCATTCCAAACATCTACAAACCTTACCCTCCCTCCTGTTCTCATTCAAACTACCACTTATTTCACTTTCTGCCACAACCACATCAGACAAATCACTTTCAACCTCTTCCTTTCTCAGCGCATCAAATCTGTTAGTCAACCTAACAGGTTAAATGTCCCTCTTACTCACAGACCTAACCTATCTATTCTATCCATAGAATAGATAGGCATAGAGCAAATCTTCATAAAATTTAAGATAAAATAGTCTCCTATGAATGGCAGCACTGTTTTCTTTAATTAGAAATAGGTTTGAAAACGTAACTGATTTAAAAAGCTTAAAACAACCATGGGAGGAAAAATTTGTGTAAGAACTGATAATTATCAATCATAATTATAAATAGGTAGAAGGTTATTAATTATTTTTGAATTATCATTAGAATAATGTGTACGTACCATTTGTAATTTTGCACAAGGTGATTTCAAGCTAATTTAGCCCGGCGCCTAAAGGGTTAAACTAATGTATATAATATATATATATAGCTTTCCAAATATTTTCATGCTGATTAATAAAAAAGAAACATTTATATTTTTAAAAATCTGATTTTTTTTATATTGGAAAAAAAAATCATCAACCTTGCTAACATTTTGAATCCTAGATCAGATAGAAAATATGGCTGCAGGTCAATAGTGATCAGTTCTCCTCAAGGGAAATCTCTAAGACTGATTATCATTGATATCCTATATCTTATTTTCAAATATTGCTTTCAAAGTGGTTTGTGTTTAAGCACGAAAACTTAGTGCAACTATTAGTCCCCGGTGAACAGTTATTTTTTTCCTCTAGTTCACCCATTTCTTTTGTCATTTCCACAGGTTGAAACTTTTTAAGATGATTCATTATATTGTGAAAGTTTTGGCACCTTTTCCTCCTTTTGATATGAAACATTGCATCAAGTGGAGTTGTTAATTGTTATATTTTTATCTAAACTATTTTCCTGCAATCCTTACAGCTATAAGGTCTTAGTTATTTAAATTTGTCTAAAAAAATATATATCTTGTAACTTTCATTGGAATTTTTATTTTACTTGTAAGAGAATTTAAGAATTAGTATTCTTATAGTTAGAAACCTATTGGATTAATATTTGATACAAAATATATACAGTATTAGTCTTGTTTTATATTGCATGCACCTTTTTCCTAGTATAATGGGCATGGGCTTAATCCTACAACCATATAGTTCTATTAGCCCATTACCATTTAATCGGCTGATTGATCAGTAATTGGCTATTTTGCAGATATATTTGTTTTTTTCTTAGTCTTAACTTTCTCAGGCTGCATTTTTAGGCCAGGAACTGGCATAAAAATAACCTTGTTAGTTATCCTTGATAATTTTTTATATTACCTAATATGATAATACCTATTTATTGACTATGCAAATCCTTTGCAGGTATTGTAACAGAGAGTTTGATGATGAAAAGATACTTATTCAACACCAAAAGGCTAAGCATTTTAAATGTCCAAGTTGTCATAAAAAACTGTATACAGGTCCTGGCCTCTCAATTCATTGTATGCAAGTAAGTAGATTGTACATATATGGTGGACAATTTATTCATTTTTTTTAACACTATACTATGATGGGTCATTCCATATCAAGTGGTCCAATTTTAGGAATCTGCCCCACCTCACCTCTCAGATTTTGATGACATTTGGTGCAAAAGTTGGTACTTGGCCCTAATGGAACTTTGCAAAATTTCAGCTCTGTAGCTGCTACAGTGCTCAACAAAAGTTTAGGCTGGGTGAGCGGGGGCGGGCTAAACTTTTGTCTAAAAAAGAATGGTATAGATGGTGACTTAATTTAGTCAGAAGTTTGGGCCAGCTGCATGATGTCACTACATCCCGGTTTCCCGCTCAGCCTGCCAGCACATGCTCAGTGTTGGCTTGGCCTCTGTAGTGAGAGAACTGCTGTTGTGTTCTGACCTACGCCATTTTGTGACCGTTTTTTTTTTTTGTAGTTTGGGAATGTTTGTGGCTTTATTATGGGGAAAGCGAGGCAGTTATCTTCTGATACTATTGCCCAGCTTATCACTCAAGGAGGCCGGTAAGCAAACTAAGGAAATAGGCAACCAACCTAAAATAAGTGATTGTGTTGTGAGGCGTTACATAGCTAGGTGGAGGGAGGGTATGACGCCAAACCAACCCGGAAAGAGAAGTCTGGTAGGCCTCGTAAGAACTCTAGGCATGTTAATAACATTAAGAGAGACCTAGATAAGTATCCTCGTATTTCCGCCCCTAAAATTAAGGAAAATAATAGTGGTCTGTTCATCTCCATCCACGGGGGCTGCGGGGATGAATGGGTCTGCTGCCACTTTGGTAAGTGACCAAGCCAAGATCGGCACATCCGGCCAAGGGCAACAGATCCATCAGAGGAGAGCATTAGCTAGTGTAATTGGTAGAGCCTTAGGTCACCTGTTTCTTGGACGGGAGCCTTCTGGCGAATGTGACGGATCCCTCTGTGTTGGCCAAAATAAGTGCTCTTCAGACACTAGATTGCACGCCTGTGAGTGTGATGCTGCACTCTACCATGAACTTTGTTAAAAGAGTAGTTTGTGCAAGGGAACTTGTTGAGTACTCCATAGAGGATATCACCTTAGAGCTGGTAGTTTATGCGAGGGAACTTGTTGAGTACTCCATAGAGGATATCACCTTAGAGCTGGTAGTTTATGCGAGGGAACTTGTTGAGTACTCCATAGAGGATATCACCTTAGAGCTGGTAGTTTATGCGAGGGAACTTGTTGAGTACTCCATAGAGGATATCATCTTAGAGCTGGTAGTTTATGCGAGGGGACTCGTTGACTACACCTTAGAGTTGGCTGATGATTGGGCAGTCAAGGTCGAATGTGTGATGAGAAAACAAGGCCTGGTCTTGCGACCCACCCCTGCACTATTTGTCACATTCGACTGTGACAAGCTCCCCGAGTCGGTGTGCGCCGGTTGGTACCGCTACCGCATGAAGGCATTTGTGCTAATGCTGCGGCGGTGCTATTACTGTCACCGCTTCGGCCATACAAATCATTCATATAGATGTACAAAGTCAGGGTCACCCGAAGTATGTGTAAGTCCAAATTGTGTGTGGCCAAGTGTGTCAATTGCAGAGAGCCGCACCCCGCTTCTTTGAAGCAATGTGGTGGATATCAACATAGGAAAAGAAATCCTGGCCATTCAGGCCCAGGATCGACTCATTCCGCAAGGCTAAGGACTTGGTCCTGGTGCGCCTTGCTCTGCCCTGACATGTTATGCCTCAATGGCTAGAAAGATGCCCTATTCTCCAGGCCAATAAGCAAGGTTGTTTCCGCTCCGATTTGGAGCCCTTCTGTTGGTTCTACTCAACCCGGTCACTCCCCTGGTAAAGCTGGTGGGGGGGGGGTCACACTGAGCGCCAGATAAAACCAGGGCTCCCCCCCATCCCCCAGCGTGACTGCTTTCCGTAAGATGAAACAGCCAGGCGCCTCCACTGAGTTGTTAGACTCACAGTAGGCAACACCCCTGAAGTTGGTCGCCAGGCAATCTTCAGGAGTTCTTAAAGCTGGCCCCCGAAAGGAGGACAGCAACAAAGGAACTTTGGCTCCTTTGCCCATGCATAATGGTGGGTTGAGTGGCACCATCTCCTTGAAAAGAGTGCCACCCTCCTCCAAAGCCGCAACGCCCGCCTAAGGTTTCGAGGCAGCAGAGGGAGGAAAAGACTCGCATGGTGAGCCCAACTTCCCTCAATAAGTCATTGAAGGCGACAGTGCTTTTTCCGGCCAACAACGCCCGGGGTTCTGCCTCTGGGAAGCGTACAGCCATTCCTGTGAGGGTCTTCTGTTCGAAGAGGGCCCCCGCATCTCTGAGCTACGCCTGGAGGGCATATCCCTTCAATGGAATTGCTGTCGACTCAGGGCCAACTGAGAGAAGCTGCCGAGGCTCGTCTCGTCCCATTTCCCGTTAGCTATTTTTCTGCAGGAGAACATGCTAAGCGCATGCCCCTTGCCCACCCTCTCGGGGTATAAGGGTTTTGCGACCACCACCACGAGATGGCTGGGCTGAGGGATGCCCGGTTTACACTCAGCATGATGTCTCCGTTCTTCCTTTCACTTTAGATGCCTCCTTTCAGGCAGTGGCTGTGCAGCTTCACCTGGATAAGAGGTATATTATCATTTCTGCGTACATTCCACCGTCAGCTGACTGTCGTGGCACGGTTGATGAGGCCCTTTCTCTTACTTGGAGATCTGAGCGGCAGGCATCCTCTCTGGGGAGATTACTCAATAAATCCCAGGGGACAAGTCCTTTTCGATCTGATCAAAGAGCATGAGATAGGTGTCGTAAATGTGATTGAGTTTACGCATCACTGCCCGAGAACCGCTTCATTTTCTTCCCTTGATCATCTTTGTGCTCTGGATACACAGCCTGATTTTGATTGGGGGAGCTGTGATGACCTCCATGGTAGTGATCACTTTCCGATTCAAATATCATTTTCAGGGCAACTGCCGCCTGAGAGCCCACCTCAGTAGTGCTTGGCATGGGCGTGGAGGCCTGCATTTCAGGAAATGACTGATTTCTCTATCAGTCGATGAGTTTAGGTTGGTAGATGAGGCCGTTGAGTTCTTCTGCGGCAACCTCATCGCCATGGACCTGACTACTATTCCCAGAATATCGGCAATTTTGCACACTGAGGTCTCCTGTAGTCGTCAGGTGAATGTGAGATTGCCCTCAAACAGGCCGCCGTGCTGACGGGATCCAGCGCTCCGTCCGGCCCCAGCTTAGCCTCTCTTCCTTCCTTCAAAACACTTGTTTCCTCTCTTTTCACACAACCTCTCCCACAACTTTCTCTGGTCAGCCTCTAATTTCACAGGGTAGATGCTGACCTTCCTTTCAGCCAACCGTCCCGCATCGGGGCTGAGGGGGTGGGGGACAATGTTCCCTAACCCCTGATCTCCGGTCTGGGGTGGCTGGTTTTTAACTACCTGCTTCATCCCCACCCATACCTTCCTCACATCCCTTTTCCTCTCCTCTTCACAATCTATTAATTTTTACGCCGTGTCCAAGGTGGAGCCGCCATGCCGATGGACTGCCAGGCCACCAGGCGGGAGGGGTGGTCCCAAATGGCGGCGCCGGGTTTGTAAGCACCTCTCGCAGTGCGGGCTACTGTGAGAGGTGTGCGCGATTGCATCCCGTGTTTAAAAAAGGGTCACCATGCCCAATGATGATAAAAAAAACAAACAAACCCAACCCTCAACTTCCCCTGTTCCATCGACGGAGCCGCCCTCGGGCAGCTCCAGCAAAAAAATGGAGGTTCCCCCCCCCCTGTGCTTGCACAGGGGACCCTCCATATTTCTCTAACCGGAGAGGAGGCTTACTCCTCTCCTTCGCCTACGGGTGCAGGGGACTCCCCATCACCCCCTTCTCTGGGGGTGCTTTCGGGCACCTCCCTTTTCCCAGCGGCAGTCCCCTCTTTTCTTTCCAAGGGGACTGCCAAGAAAGCCAGGAGGCAACCGTTAGCCAGCCGCTCCCCATCAAAGCGGCTCGGTAGGGCAAACCCCCTTAGGGGGGAGAGAGAAGCCAGGCCCCTTCGGTCGTTTCCCTCAAAAGACCTGCTGGCAAGAATTTTAAACCTTGCTGGGGTCAAGGCCTGTGCCTCCCCACACAAGACTGGCAACACTGCCAAGGGGACCTGCGATGTCCTGGGAGGGGATGGCCAACTAGAGGCCCCTCCTGTGATAAACATGGTCCTTGAGGAGACCCAGCCTCAGACGGTAGGGCCTTCCATGGGGGGGAATTCGGGCTCGGCGCCAAGCACCGAACCCGAATCCGCCCCTATGCAAGGTCCTCCTCAAATGGCTGAGGGCTCCGAGGCAGTAAAAGGAGGGGGGGATCTCCTCCGACAGGTGCCCCCACGACAACCAGGACCTTCTCCATTTCGGAGAGGGACCTGGCTGAGGCCGGTCCTTCTGGCCTGGGGGCTTCTGCCGGCGGAGGTGAAAAGCGGGTTCATTCCCCGCCCTCCTCTCCAAAAAAGAAAAAGACGAAAAAGACTCGGGGCTCCTCTCAATCCGCTGGGCTGCGGGGACGGATGGGTCTGCTACCACTTTGGTAGGCGACCAAGCCAAGATCGGCACATCCGGCCCCTCTACCCCCTCGTGTGCAGAGCCCTTGACCAAGACTAACACCAAAAGTGCACAGGGCGGAGCCTCGATGACATCGGGGCCCCTGATTCAGAGGTTACCTGGCGTTTTCGAGCCCGCTGGCTTCAAACGCTTCCTCGTTATTCGCTCCACTGATGGCACCATGTTGTCCAAGGGCAACATGATCCATCAGAGGAGAGGATTAGCTAGTGCAATTGGTAGAGAGCCGAAGGTGACCCGTTTCTCGGACGGGAGCCTTCTGGCGAATGCGGCAAATCCCGCCGAGGCGGCCAAGATAAGTGCTCTTCGGACACTTCATGGCACCCCGGTGAGTGTGACGCCGCACTCTACCATGAACTTTGTGAAAGGAGTAGTTTATGCGAGGGAACTCGTTGACTACTCCATTGAGGACATCACCCTAGAGCTGGCCGACCATGGGGCGGTCAAGATCGAACGTGTGATGAGAAAACAGGGAGGGGCTTCGAGACCCACCCCTACACTCTTCGTCACGTTCGACTATGACAAGCTCCCTGAGTCGGTGCGTGCCGGTTGGTACCGCTACCGCGTGAAGGCATTCGTGCCACTGCCGCGGCGGTGCTATTACTGTCACCGCTTCGGCCATACGAATCGCTCATGTAGACGTGCAAAGTCGGGGTCACCCGAAGTCTGTGTAAATTGCTCCAAGGTCGCACACGATAAGTCCAAATCGTGTGTGGCCAAGTGTGTCAATTGCGGAGAGCCGCACCCTGCTTCTTCGAAGCAATGTGGTGCATATCTCCTGGAGAAAGAAATCCTGGCCGTTCAGGCCCAGGATAGACTCTCATTCCGCGAGGCTAAGGACTTGGTCCTGGCGCGCCCAGCTCGGCCTGGGACGTCATATGCCTCAGTTGTTCGAAAGGCACCCTCTGCTCCTGGCCCATCCAGGCCAACGAGCACGGTTGTTTCCGCGCCCATTCAGAGCCCTTCTGCGGGCTCTACGCAACCCGGGCGCTCCCCTGGTAAAGCTGGCGGCAAAAAGGGTTCATACCCAGCCCCGGCTAAAACCAGGGCTCCCCCCTCTTCCCCCAGCGTGACCGTTTCCCACAAGGCGAAACGGCCACGCGCCTCCACCGAGTCGTTAGACTCACAGGAGGCAACACCCCTGAAGATGGTCGCTAGGCCATCTTCAGGGGTTCCTAAAGCTGTCCCCTGAAAGGAGGACAGCAACAAAGGAGCTTCGGCTTCTTCGCCCACGCCCCGAGGTGGAGCGAGTGGCTCGGAGACGGTGGTTCCTCGAAAAGAGGCCCCCCCGCCTCCGAAGCCGCAGCGCCCGCCTAAGGTTTCGAGGCGGAGGGAGGAAAAGACTCGCATGGCGAGCCCAACCTCCCCCAATAAGTCCTCGAAGGCGACAGCGCCTCCAGCGCTTTGTCCGGCCAACAGCGCCCGGGGTTCTGCCCCCGGGAAGCGTACGGCCATTCCCGTGAGGGTCTTGAATTCGAGGAGGGCCCCCGCGTCTCCTCCGAGCTAGGCCTGGAGGGCATATTCCTTCAATGGAATTGCCGTGGACAAGGGCCAACTGGGAGGAGCTGCGGAGGCTCGCCTCGTCCCGTTCCCCGTTAGCTATTTTTTTGCAGGAGACCATGCTAGGCGCGTGCCCCCTGCCTGCCCTCCCGGGGTATAAGGGTCTTGCGACCCCACCACCGCGGGATGGCCGGGCTGGGGGATGCGCGGTTTACACCCGGCATGATGTCTCCGTTCTTCCTTTCTCTTTAGATACCTCCTTTCAGGCAGTGGCTGTGCAGCTACACCTGGATAGGAGGTATACTATCATTTCTGCGTACATTCCACCGTCAGCTGACTTCGACGCGGGGGACTTCCGCCGCGTCGTGGCACGGTTGCCGAGGCCCTATCTCTTGCTTGGAGATCTGAACGGCAGGCATCCTCTCTGGGGAGATTACTCCATAAATCCCAGGGGACAAGTCCTTGCCGATCTGATCGAAGAGCTTGAGATGGGTGTCCTAAACGTGGATGAGTTTACGCATCACTGTCCGAGAACCGCTTCATTTTCTTGCCTTGACCTATCTTTGTGCTCTTCGGATGCACAGCCTGATTTTGATTGGGGGGTGGTCGATGACCTCCATGGTAGTGATCACTTTCCCATTCAAATATCATTTTCAGGGCAACTGCCGCCTGAGAAACCACCTCGGTGGTGCTTGGAGCGGGCGCGGTGGCCTGCATTTCAGGAAATGACTGAATTCTCTATCTCAGTCGATGAGTTTAGGTCGGTAGATGAGGCCGTTGAGTTCTTCTCCGGCAACCTAATGACCGTGGGCCTGACGACTATTCCTAGGACATCTGGCCGTTTTGCACGCCGACCACTCCCATGGTGGTCGGCCGAGTGTGAGACGGCCCTCAAACAGAAGCGTTATGCCTACATGCGCTATAAGCGCCGCCCGAACGATTTCACTGTCGCTGAATTTCGTCGGGCTAGGGCTAGGTTCCGGTATATTTCGAAGCACGCCCGCTGCTCTTCTTGGCGGGCATACGTGTCTTCACTTAACGGGAAGACCCCTTTAGCTGAGGTGTGGAAGCGAATCAAAAGGATTCGGGGCAAGTTCTCGCAGGACCTCCCTCCCGTTCTCCAGGAGAATGGGAGCGCAATCTCGGACCCCGCGTCCGTGGCGGAATCCTTAGCGACCGCTTTTTCCGCATTCTCTAGCCGTCATGCTGCTCCGCTAGCATTCAATGCACGTCGTGATGTCGCGGAAGGCCGCCGGCCGGACTTTACCTCCAGAGGCGGATAACCCTTCAACGACAAGTTTACTGCGAGTGAGTTTCGTTCCGCTCTCGCTTCGTGCGCGGACACCTCCCATGGTCCGGACGATGTCCCGTACGCCATGCTTCGACACCTGAGTGAGCGAGGCATGGCCTTTCTGTTAGATTTGTTCAACAGGATCTGGGTGGAGGGTCTTCTCCCAGACTCCTGGCGAATCGCTACTTTGCTCGCCTTTCGCAAACCTGGGAGAGATCACTCTACTCCGACCCGTTTCCGCCCAACCTCTTGCGTGTGCATGTCGATGGAGAAATTGGTAAATGTTAGACTAGCCTTTTTCCTTGATAGTGGAGGCCATCTGTCTTCCGCACAGTGCGGCTTCCGCAAGTTCCACTCCACGTCGGATGCTCTGCTCCGACTGGAAAATGCCGTCTGCCAGGCTTTCCTTCGTAGACAGCACTACGCCACGGTCTTTTTCGATCTGGCGATACGGTATCATGGAGACTCCACACTATGGGGGTGAGGGGACGCCTCCCAATGTTTATATCTGAATTTTTGCGAGATCGTCGATTCCGCGTACGGGTGGGGTGAGCCCTCTCCGGCCCAAAGGAGCAGGAAGAGGCTGTCCCGCAGGGAAGTGTCCTCAGTGTCACACTTTCCCCTGAGCATCAACGGCATCATCTCGGTGCTGCCGGAAGATGTTCTCGCTACGCTCTACGTGGACGACCTTTCGATCTCTTGGCGCGACCCAGATGCCAACTCAGGAGCGTCGACTCCAAGAGGCATTGAACCGCGTCTCTCGCTATGCCGAAGCGCAAAGGTTATCGGTTTTCTTTGGCCAAGACTAAGGTGGTGCACTTCTGCCGCCATCCACTGCTTCACCCCGACCCAAATTTGTTTCTCAATGCGGTGCGCCTGGATGTGGTTGAGTCGCACCGCCTCGCCTGGGAGGCTCATATTCGCAGCCTTAGGGTCTCTTGTACCCGTGCCATGGACATTCTCCGCTCCATGACGTTCAGCGCTGATAGGGCTACTGCCTTACTTTTTTATCGATCCTTTGTTCGCTCGAAGCTCGACTCCAGATGCGAGTTTTATGCATCCGCAGCCGAGCGTTTATTGCGGAAGGTGGATTCGATCCACCTCACCGGCCTTCGCCTTGCGACCGGTGCCTTCCACACTTTCCCCATTGAGAGCCCCTTGGTCGATGCTGGGGAGATGCCACTCGCTCTGCGCCGCGTGCAGTGCATCACTCGCCTGTACGCGCGAGCCCGGCGCCTCCCTCAGTCGCCAACAGCTCTCACTGCATCCGCAGCTGATCTCGATGGTGCCTATGCCGCCGAGAGACGCCAGTCATACCCTAAACCCAAAGGGGTTTAGGGCCAGACAGGAAACTCCTTCGAGAGGTAGATATAGCTCTCGGGCCGGTGGTGCCCCTGGTTCTGCCCAGGACGCCACTCTGGAGGGTAGCACATTTGGCTATTTGTCGCTACGCCTCTGCTCCCAAAGCTTATACTGCGCCGGGAGTATTGCGTTCGACCTTATTGGAGCACACATCGAGTCACGCTGGAACCGTGCCAGTGTACGGATGGCTCCAAGTCCCAAGAGGGGGTCGGTTCGGAGACCGGATTGTGATCTATAGCGACTCACAAAGCGCCCTGAGTGGTCTCGGGGTATTGGAATCTCCGCATCCCCTGGTTCGCGATATCCGTGACGCCACGGCTTTGGCGAACCGGGCAGATGTCGAGATTATCTTCTGCTGAGTCCCTGGACATGTACGAATTTCGAGGATCAGGGCGCCAAATAGTCCGCGAGGACTCTGCGACCGGACCAGCGTTTCGCTCTTCTTCACACCGACTACATGGCAGGAATACGGGCAGCTCTTCGGACTGCTTGGCAAAGAAGATGGGAGACGGTCGAAGGGAACTTAAAGTTGCGTGCCATTGCGCCGCGACTGTTCCCATGGACCTATCTCCCAATGCCGCCACGGCTTCAGGTTGTTTTCTGTTGTCTCCGAATCGGGCAACCTCGTGTGACGCATCGCTATTTGATGGAGCACTCGCCTGCGCCCTATTGCAACGACTGCGTCGTCCCCCAGACTGTTCGGCACATTCTTGTCGAATGTCCCATTCTGGGTGATCTTCGCGCACGATACTTGTCCCGGTACCGGGATGGGCGGGGTCACTACCGCCTGTCCCTTTTGCTCGGGACGAGTTCGTGCACATTGCCCCCTGGACTTGTTGACTTTTTGTGGGAGGCCGTCTTCTCCCCTTTATTTAAGGTATATTTTGTTTTTCGTTTGATATTGTTGTTTTGTAGGTTGCACTCTCCTGCACTGTGTTGAGGGGGACCTCCTCCCGCTGCCGGAGATTGCTTCCTGATTGTTAAGGTTTCCAATTTATATCGTTATGTTTTCATATATATTTTTTAAAGTAGCCTAGTTCTAGGCTGTCGTGTTTTTGGGCGACTTATGCCCAAGTGGGTAGTTGCCAGATGGGCTCTATAAAATTAAAAAAAAAAAATCGCTACGTTCTACGTGGCCGACCTTTCGACCTCTTTTGGCTCAGCCCAGATGCCAACTCTTGAGTGTCGACTCCAACAGGCTTTGAACCGTCTCTCGCTATGCCGAAGCACACAGGTTTCGGTTTTCTTTGTCCAAGACTAAGGTGGTGCACTTCTGCCGTGATCCACGGCTCCACCCTGACCCAGATTTGTTTCTTAATGGGGGTGGGCCTGGAAGTGGTTGAATCACACCGTTTCCTTGGTCTTGTATTTGATCAGCATTGGGGTGCTGATAGGGCTACTGCCTTACTTTTTTATCGATCCTTTGTTCGTTTGAAGCTCGACTACGGATTCGAGTTTTAGACATCCGTAGCTAAGCGTTTATTCTGCAAGGTGGACTTGATCCACCACACTGGCCTTTGCCTTGTGACCTTTGCCTTCGGCACTTTCCCTATTGAGAGCCTACCAGTCGATGCTGGGGAGATGCCTCTCTCTCTACACCGTGTACTGTGCATTATTCACCTGTACATATGAGCCTGGCGCCTCCCTCAGTCTCACTGTATCTGCAGCTGATTTTGGCGGTGCCCATGCTGCCGAGAGATGCCAGTCATTTCCTAAGCCCTTTGGGTTTAGGGCCAGGAAACTCCTTCCAGAGCTAGGTATAGCTCTCGGGCCAGTGGCTCCCCTGGTTCTGCCCAAGATGCCACCCTGGAGGGTACCACACTTGGCTATTTGTCGCCAGGCCTCTGCTCCCAAAGCTTGTACAACACCGGGAGTATTGCATTCAAACCTTCTTGGAACATACCTCGTGTCACGCTGGAACCGTGCCAGTGTATACGGAATGCTCTAAGTCTGAAGAGGGGGTCGGCTACCACGCTGTATCAGTGGGGCTCTGCCAAGCGCTGCATGTCTTCACAGCCGAGCTGGTGGCAATACACCACTTGGTACAGGAGATGACACGGTATCCCTGGTTAGGGGACCAGATTGTGATGTATAACTACTCACAATGCACCCTTAGTGCTCTTGGAGCATTGGAATCTCCGCATCCCCTGGTTTGCAATATCCATGATGCCACAGTTTTGGCGAGCCAGGCGGATGTCAAGATTATCTTCTACTGGGTTCCTGGACTTTTAGGAATTGCGAGGAATGAGCTTGTTGCTGAAGGCACCAAAGAGTCTGCAAGGACTCTGCGACTGTACCAGCGTTTCATTCTTCCTCACACCGACTATATGGCAGGAATACAGGCAGTTCTTCGGACTGCTTGGCAAACAAGATGGCAGACGGTCAAAGAGAACTTAAATTTGCGTGCCATTGTGCCGCGACTTTTCCCATGGGCTTGTCTTCTCCGAATTGGGCATACTTGCGGGACGCACCTCCCTTTGGTGGAGCGCTCTTGAGTGCCCTACTGTGAAGACTGCATTGTTCTCCAGACTTTGACACATTCTTGTTGAATGTCCCAGTCTGGGCGATCTTTGCGCACTTTACCTGTTCCCGTACCAGGATGAATGGGGGCGCTACCGCCTGTCCCTTGTACTCTGGTCGAGTGCATGCACATTGACTCATGGACTTTTGGGGGCAGGCTGGCCTTCTCTCTTTTATTTAACTAGGTTTTGTTTTTGTTGTTTTCTTTGTAGTTCCCACGCTCCTGTGCTGGGTGGAGGTCCCTCCTAAAAAATTTAAATGGCCTGGTAACAATCCAGATTTAAACCCAATTGAGAACCTTTGGCAGGTGGTTAAACACGGGTTACAAGGAAAGGACATCAGCACTCTCCCCAAGCTGGAGAAAGAAATTAGGGCTTGTTGGGATGCTTTTCCTATCCAGAAGCTACATGATCTTGCTATTTCCATGCCACGATGCCTGAGTAATGTCAAGAAACGCAATGGATTCCCAACAAAGTATTAAGGGTAAGATTAATATTTTTTACGACACTTTTATCACCCTACAACATGCACCCGGCCCAAACTTTTGTTGAGCACTGTATACTTCGCAAGATATGGTACCCCTGTTTTTTACTCCAAACACTGGAACCAGGACTGGCAGTTCCGAGGAGGCATTTTTAGGGGGCATTTACTCAGTTGCTATACATTTTGAGGTGCTGAAAATGACTAGTCTGGCCTACATTTTTGCAAGGGTTTCAAAAATCAAATCAGTTTTGACCCAGTTGGCTTTGTTTTCTCAAAGTCAACTGGGTGGGCCCTCCCACCCACCTCCATGCTGTGCCACTGTTGGGTTTCTTGCTGGTTTCCAAGCCAGTGTGGGTTCTCCAAGGTTCCCAAACCTTTAAGTCATTTTCTAGCTGGTTCCCAATCCATGTGTGGGTTTCTTATCTGAAGTCCCCAAACCATGTGTGGGTTTCTTACTGGTTCCCAAGCCATAGCAAATTTCTTATTATACATAGCTTCAAACTTTCCTTGCACATCTTGAATAACAGTGTCAGGCAAACTAATTCCTTCCAAGTGTTTTGGCTGTTTGTATAGGAACCATGAACAGAATATGAATTTCTGGAATCCAACACTTGTCAAGTCTAGATGGCCAGTGGAAGGTCTATGCGGATGCATCAAGTTTATCAAAGCATCTTCTTCCAGAGACACCTTAATAACGTTTCCGAGCCACCATTTTGCATCATATATGCAAGCAAAATATTGGCCTGTTTGCAGATTTGCAGTTTTCACAAAAATCTTTTCTGACACAGACAATGTGGCCATGAATGATCTGCAGTCTTAGACATTTGGCTTGAAACAGTGGTCTTCCCTTGTACCAGCCACTGTATTTGCTTTGGCAAATCATTGCCCCTGGATTTCTTTAACCTATGCAACTTCAGCGCTGCTGACAAAGAAACTTCATTTCTGGTACCTGCTTCTCACAAAATTTGTACAGGTCCTTAGCAGTGAGAATGTGGCCTTCCAGTGGAGACTGTAGACTTGAGCAAGGCGCTTGATTGTGCCTCCAATTCCATCACAAGGAGATTTTCCATGGGATGTGGCAAAATTTCCATTCTGCTAATATTCCAGTCTTTTTCATGGTGGCAAAGATTTGTGAAGTTCTTATATTGTGCTGCTGACCCATTGCTGAAGTACTAAATGTACCTGATGGTAGCCATATTGGCTTTCAGATACTGCAAAACTGCCCTAATGAGCACATAGACACTCACAGCGCTGTGCTGCAGACAGTCACTGATGATGCGCATTCTGTTGCACTTCCCCTCATCATTTTCTGTGGTTTAAACTGAAAAAGGGTGCATTGTGGCTTGGCTGGTGTCCCAGTGAAACCTTTGAATTTCATCCTAAATCATAAAGGAATAATTCTCTGCCAAATCCTTGAGCCTTTTCAATGATATTTGGCAATGTTGAGGTTGACTGACAAGTTCCAGAAGCTCCAACTGTGATACACCACTGAGGCTGCAGCTCACAGAATTTTGAAAAGCCCCTCTTTTCTGCAGGATACTTGTTCCAGAAGTATGTAAACAACTCATTCAAGTTGCACAAAAGAAGTCTCGTGTGCATTTTAGTTTTTATGCCATTGATTCGCACACTTTGTCTTTCGTTCTTGGGCATAGCCTGGAGAACTCATCGTCTTCATAAAGCTCTGCTACTTGCCATTTTATCATGTCTGCTAATGGTTTTCCTTTCGTTAGTGCTAGCGGAGCAAGTACACCTTCAGTATAACGTAACTTTCTTGCTGCTTTAATCATCCTTTCTGACACTTGAAATTCTGCAGCAACTCTTTTGCTGCAGAGTCAATCCGGGGTTTGTCATAATGGCTTGCTCTGCAGTGCAGATAAAAAGATTGGTGTAATCCTTATTTTTGGCATGCAGCTTGGCTGGCTTCAGGCTGCATATCACCAATGTCGTAACCCACCAGCTACTGCAATGGATTCTGTTGTAATTGCTGAATCTTCATGCCTCCATATCCAGGTTCATTACTTTACATAGGTATGTTATAGTACTACCCCCCCCCCCCCCCAGATTTTGACATACCTACTCCAAATCAATACAGTTGCAAGGCCCGAGAGGCCATAACTAGGGCAGCAAATTCAGTTTAGCATTTACCAAGAAGCAACTCGGTCTCAAAAAAGATACTTTGGTCTCCAAGGCTATTTGACATGCTCTTTCTGAGCCCCCCCCCCCCAAAAAAAGAGGATAAAAAACTGGCGTGATGGTCAAATAACTGATTTGACCAACGTTGATAGGGATTATTAGACCTAGAAAGTTCCAATTTGGCACACAGACTAAAAAGTTAGATGCCACTCCAGGAAAAAAAAAATTGTATCATAATCCCCAATTTTCAGGAGACATAAGTCTCATGAGTGCAGCACTGGTTGGTGTTACAGATGGTTTTTTCCATTTTAAATGTTTTTGAGAAAACTAAGCTACCTGGGTCAAGACTGATTTGATTTTTGAAACCCTTGCAAAAATGTAGGCCAGACTAGTCATTTTCAGCACCTCAAAATGTATAGCAACTGAGTAAAGGCCCCCCTAAAAATGCCGCCTTGAAACTGCCAGTCCCTGTTCCAGTGTTTGGTGCCAAAAACTGGGGTGGGGGTACTGTATCTTGCAAAGGTCCATTTGGTCCAAGCATCAACTTGTGCACCAAATATCATCAAAATCTGAGATGGTGGGGAGCAATTGGACCCCTTTACATGGAATGTCCCTGATAGTAAACGCAGTTCTAAGGTATTTTTACTTCAAGTATGGCAGTGCTTTTGGATGATGAATATCATAATTTAAAGATGATTGGGTATGAATGTCTTAAGCTTGAAAATTATGGGTGTGAAGTTAAGATTTGGAAGGGTGAAAGTAGTATATGAATCCTGTAATGATGAAAAGGTTCTGGAATCATTTGGGATTAGTAGTTGATATATTTCACAATTGCTATATCTTGATGGTTAGTTGTAGGAGTTATAAGTGACAGAATGATAGAGGGGATCATTGAAGCTTTTACTCAAGAGGATTAAAATGTAATGAGTGTTTAGGTTATATACTGAAAGAAACGTTTAGCAAACATTCATCATGAAGATGTCCATAAATACACATGCATAGGGCTCTTGTTCCACTTAAAGTGGAAATGGTTGAGCTCTAGGAGAATGCAGTAATACTGCCATTGTATAAGGATAAAGTTGAGAAAGGTGAATGTGTATAAGAAGATACGGTAACAGGGATTAATGGAGGATGGACAAGAGGAGTTTATAGATGGTTTGGTGAGTGGACTGAGTATTTGTCATGAGATGGCTAACTGAAAAAAAAATGAGTGTGATATAAGTTTATGTGTTGTATTTGGACAAAGCTTATGATTATGTAGATGGAAAGAAGCAGCATATCAAGTGCTAAGAATGTCTGGGAGTTAGTGGTAAACTGTTGGATGGTGCTAGAATTATCCTGTAAATAAGAGCTACATTATACTTTTATTTCCACTCCAGAATTATATTGTGCATGTTGAAAATGATGCAAATAATGGGAGAATTTTTGGTGTAGTATTTCTGCCAAATTTCAAATTCATAATAATTTATTATAAAAGGAAGCTTTAAAATGGTAACTAAAAAGATGCATCCACTGATAAGTTACTTTGCCATTAAGAAAATAAGTACCTTGCAACCAATAAACTTTATAATTTGCAAAATTCTTAATCGTAGAAGATGGTAAATTAGTTTTTCAGCTATAAATATATTCCCCCCCCCCCCCTTCCCAACCCAAAAGGCCAGCCTTATTCATCTTTGCAAATCTTTGCTGTTATAACTGAATTCAGTGTTGTTCTTATCTTAAAATTAACTACATTTATAAATACAGAATATAGTTCATGTTTAAAAGTTGAATGTACAAAACAAGCTCACATTTTATATACTTTTTATTATACATTGATGGCTCTCAGTTCTACTAATAACTAATTTCATTATTCCTGTTAGGATTAGTATGCAATTTTCACAAGTAAATACAGCAAAACCCTATAAACTATTTATACATTTGCTTTAAATTTGAAGTAAAAAGTGGCTTCTCAATAATTGCTATTAATCTGACTAAATGAACTTGTTTTAATTCTAAAATGATTACTTGAAAAGTAGAATAAATTTTGCTTCATAATTTCTAATTGGAATATTGTGCTGGAGTTATATCATCATACATTGGTTTCCACTAATTGTCTAATATTATTATTTGAGTTCTACATAGCAAATTCAGATTTTTGGGGGGTGGGGGGATACAGTTTTGAGGTTAAAGATAGCTTGAGTGGTTTGATATTGAGAGTTCGCTACAAGGTTGTGTGATGTCATTGTTTGGATAAAGTAGCTAGAGAATTAATTACATTGAGAATGGGGAAAGGTGTGGTTGATGAGGGATCAGTTCTGTACTGTATGTAGATGACCTTGTGTTGGTAGGTGTGTTACAGGGATTTGGAAATGTTGATTGTAGCTTTTGACACTTTGTCAGAGGATAGGTTTAATAGTAAATTCAGGAAAGAGTATGGTAATGGTATTTGGGTGTGTGATATCAGACCCCTTGGTGTCACCCTTGAACAAATGCTGTTTTTAAGTATCTTTGATGCATTGTAAGTGATAGTGGTGCAGATGAAGCAGATTTCAACTGCCATGTTTTAAATGGTAAAAAAGTCCTGGAGCCCTTGTGAATGCTAAAAGTTTGGAGTGTGGGATTTACTTGGAGCTGCCGAGAGTATGCTGGTGCAGATGTTGGTATTGGAGTGAGACTGGTCTGGAAGAGGAGGGAAAGGTCTAGTCAGAACAATGCAAATGGAATGACTGGGTGATACATGTTTGCCCGTGTGAAGTAGGCTGTGATTGAAACTTATAGGATGGTGAGTACATCTTATAAGAATGGATTGAGGTAGATGTGTGAACAGATGCTATGAGTTTGTGTGTTATTGTGGGAGAAGGGTAGGAAACCCGCATAAAAGGTGAGTCGATTACATGAATGATTGTTTGTGAGAGAGAGGGGGTTGTGGAGGAGTAAGTAGATGAGGAGGGGGGGGGGCTTCCACCCAAGTATGAACCACCCTAACTGGATGAGCTACTGCATCACATAGCAACGTGTTCCTGTAAATGGCCAATTGTGTGTGGATAAAAATGACAGGTTGCCTTTTCCCTAAAGTGGGCAGTGTTTTTAGAGTAAAGTTAATCCCACTGCAACTCATGTTGTCTTTGTAAAGCAGTATCCCTTTTGTTACAGGTCCACAAGGAGACCATTGACAAGGTGCCAAACAGCCTCCCATCACGCAACAACATTGAGATAGAGATCTATGGGATGGAGGGTATTCCCGAGGATGACCTCAAGGAACATGAACGCCAGAAGCAGGGGAAGATGGGACTTGGGACTCTTGGGGGCCCAAAGCGTATTGGTGGCTCAGATGATGAAGATTCACAGGTAAAAAGTTTATATATGGCTCTTGCTCAGGACCCTCCTAAGGGTCGATCCGTTCTCTCTTGTAGGATTCTTCATTTCAGTAGGTGGTTGACTTAACGAAGACATCAAGGAAGCTTGCCACCCTAAAAATCCCCCCCTCCCCTACTATAACTCGCAAAAAAAATCAGATCTAAAACTACATAATGATCCATACAATCTATGGTTTTAAACCAATTTCTAATTCTCTTAATGCCCACATTGGCCCTGAAGAACCATCCATTTCATATCTTGGATGAGGTCCTCTGACAATGACTGATGCAGTCATCATCTAAAGATGTATAAAACATGGGTTAAAGTCTAGCTGTGTTTCTGAATTTGAGCCGTATTCTTGGTAAAACAATTAGCATTTTTGATCCAGACTATTTCCACCATGAACAAGACAGGGCTCAACAAATTCACAGCTTCTCAAATGAACAGACAAGTTAACATTATTTATTTGTGCCGACATGATAAGAAACTTGCTCGCAATTCCTTTTATTCTCATTCTCCAACAACTGTGCATAAGAATTGAGGGTTGCCAATTCCTCCCAAATGGAGCTTTTGTTCAAATTCATTACTAATGGCTCAATATGTTGAATCAAGGAGTTTCTACTCACAATTCTTGCATCATCGATTGATATGAGACTGCTTTTACTCTATTTTTATCCCCTTAATGTACACTTTTTTTTGTATTAGTGGTTGTCGTTTTCTTTCCTCTAGGATGGACCCATTCAGGGACCTACCAATTCACAGCCACCCACACCTGCCACTGTAGCTCCATCCGGCCCCATTGGACCCCCTGTCCACCACATGGGGCTAAAGGGCCCGGGACCGCCGATGATGGCGTCTATGATGGGCTCAGTAGGTCCCATGGGACCGATGGGCCCCATGCCACCATATATGGGGGGCCCGGGGGGCATGGTCGGTCCTCCGATGGTACCTATGGGGGGGCCATTACCGCCTCCGGTAAGCACAGCTCCCTCGCAGCCTCCACATAAACCTCTGTTCCCTTCTGCAGTCCAGGTAAGGCGGGTCGGGTGGTCGTTTCAGATGTGGATATTTTCTGACTGATCCATGGGATTGCCTGTATATACATTCCCTCCTGCGTCAGTGTTTAAATAATGGTGGATGCAGTCATTTATCCATTCTGTTCATTGTTCTTTCTTTCCCTTAAGGTGTCAAATGGCACCCAATCTGGGCCCATGAAAGCAGCATTCCCTGCTTACAGCCAAGCGGGATCGAGTCAAGGGCCTCCCGGGACGGGCCCTGGTCCCGGACAGAACTTTCCTGCGTCGAGCCCCGCCCCCAGCGCCACCCTGACCCCAGAACCCTCGAAACCCAACTTAATCACGACGGTGTCCGGTAACACGCGCATCATCCATCCTGAGGAAGACATATCCCTGGTAGGTGGTCCTGGTCATATTGGGGGTGAGAGGCCCCCCCCCCCTCACCTGTCCCCCAAATCCCTCCACTTTACATTGCACTACGTATTTTGATCGCCCATGTACTTAGTTTTTTTTTATTATTCTTTCTCCGCCATTCTTCCGTTTTCTTTGCATTTGAACGACTGAAGGTTTTTGGATTCCTTTTTTATCTCCACATACACATTAACTGTTTTTAGTATCGTATTTTTTCTCTTAATAACCAATTTATTTTGATTAATCCAGTTTTTTTATTATCTGCATTTATAATAAATTAACTCCTGAGTGTGTGCTTCGTGGCTGGGCAACGTCAACCTCGTTTACTTGGGGGGGGGGGGCGGTGTTCTTTATTTTAACCCTGTATGTCTAGTTCTGCTTCATGTTGTTGTGTCCTGAGAGACGATGCCCGGCTCTCGTTCCACACCTTTGCTGTTCCCACGGCATGCTTGGACGTGGTGCCATGGGGCAGACGGGGAGCCTAATGAAACGGCTCCTCCCCCACTCCAACCCATTTTTTAAATTATTCCCAGCCCTCTTCTTATTCTCTTCCTAATAATCTCCCTTTGTTGGAGTGAGGGGGGGGGAGTTGTTTATATTTTGGTCTTCTTTCCTTGTGTTTATAATTGTGTAGGCTTTTTAAATACTAACTTTATATATCCTTGTAGCTTTTTAGTGTTATATTCTAATTCTACATAATTATAGTTGTGAAGGTATTCTCTTATAAGTAAGAATAAATATAAATTAGGGTGGGCAGGTCTTTAGTGCCATCCATTAATTTTGTGGGTGGCACTGTGAATGCACTGGGTCTAAATGGTTAAGCCAAGAAATCTGAAGTGGCAGATATTTTAATGAGGGTAAAGTGGGGGATTTCAGGGTTGCATGGTATCTATTTTGTCTTTTTGTTTTGCTCTTTGGTCAATAGTAAGGCAGTATTATTATTATTAATTATTGCAGGTTTCACCTTTTTCTTATAAGATTTGATGCATGAGGTTGTGGCCATTAAATTGTGAATGGGGTGGTCTCAGCATTTTGGTTTTCTGAGATAGTAGTTGTCATTTTATAATATCTAATAACTTGTTTTGCTTCATTGGGTGGCGGGGGGGATTTTGATTTTGGCTGCTCCAAACTGCTAAATTAATTTTGACTGAGAAAGTGGCAACTTCTATTTCTATAAAAAAAAAGAGACAAATTGGACCAAAAAATAGTATTTTTAGTTTAATCCTGGGT
This sequence comes from Ceratothoa steindachneri, assembly GCA_963969495.1. NCBI lineage: Eukaryota > Metazoa > Arthropoda > Malacostraca > Isopoda > Cymothoidae > Ceratothoa > Ceratothoa steindachneri. The sequence goes on from OZ018317.1 coordinate 167,147,629, forward strand.
GTCAGCGTGTTAGAAGTTTAGCACTTTTTCCTCTTATAAATGATATTAGGTTCCACAGGTGTAGTTTTGCTAACTAGCAAGTGTTTTGGCAACTTTGCTAACTTGCCGGTTGATGGAGTTAGCTTCTGCACTGCCGTTATGAGTTAATATTTACAATGTACTTGCATTTTTTTTTTTACTTGTTGGCCCACCCGCATCTTGCTCTGACGTCGTAGTGAATGTCTTTCTCACTCTCTCATGGGTTCTCTGGGTATTGCTTTTGTGTGTTCATTAAGGGTTCTAATTTGCTCCATTCCTTAGCGCTGCACCCCACCCCCTTTGCGGACCTGGCCGTGACGGAGTGATATTGAGGGTTTTCGGGCACTTTCCGCAATAATGCTTTGGGATTGATGATCGATTGTGGGCAGCAGGTTGCATCCCGCTTCATTAGTCCTCGTTGGAGTGAAATGCACGATGATTGCATCAGGTTGTGGCGAGAGGGATAGGAAGGAGGTGCTCTGCCCACGCTCTATAGGAAGGGATGAGAGGGGTGAAAGGCTTTCTCGAAAGGGCTTGGTTCACGGTTCAGGAAAGTTCGTAACGAACGGGAACGATCTAGAAAAAAGTGGTGACAATTCTTTCGAGAGTCTCTTAAGTTGCCCTTACTTATTTGTGGAGCTCGACGACTCGCATCCGGTGTAACAATGATGTGGGATATAAATACAGGATGATTCCTTGTGCCTAGTTCTGACTTAATTACAAATGCCTGGAGTAGTTTAGGCCTGTCGGTGGTCTATTTTTGCTCTGGCCTGCTCGCTACCCCCATCCACCTCAAAGACGTATTCCCAATCCCGTAGCAATTACACGTTTTACACCTGTTTCTCTTATCTGGGGGGAAAACTTGACGAATTGTTTTACTCACGTTTGTGTTAGTTAGACTGGGCCAATACTGGTTCCAGCACCCCTTAGTTTTGCCCCTCTTACCTTATCTTACATCCAAGGTTCTAGTGAGAGAGGTGGTTCTCTATTTCCCATAATTCCCCTCAGGTTTTACTATTGTGCGTCCTGTGGTCATGATGTTTTCCCTCTGGCCTGAGGTTACGTGGGTGGGTAGAAACGGGCTTTCTCCGCAACCGGGGGTGGGGTAGTGGGTGCTCGCGTGTTTGATTTTTGTTTACGTTTCGTGTCTGTTTGTCTCTGTCCACCATCGCCGCTGTGCGTTGGCAGGCCTGGCGTGAGCAAGTGTGGGTGTGGCCATGGGCGGGCATGCGGGTGGGCCTGGGTGGCGGGGGCTGCGGACCTGATGCGTGTCTCTCTCCTTACTCTCACGTAGGAAGAGAAGAGGGCCAGTATGGCTCGCTATGATCCGGGAGTGTCGGGCGGGGGCTTGCGGCCGTCTGGGGGTGGCGCCCGGGTGGGGAGCGGGGCCGGGGCTGGCCTGCCTGCCCCCCCATCGTCGTCGGGGGGCGGCCCGGTCCCATTGGGGGGCCCCACCCTACAGCAGCCACCGGCGCAGGACAGCCCCGCCACCGTGAGTACAGCACTCCCACCTGTCTGCCTGCCTCGCCTCACACTCCTGTCCCCACCTCCCGCCTCTGCTCAGCCTCCCTCACTCGTGCTCTCTCAAGTTGCTACCGTGTGGCAGGTGACGATCTCTCTCCTCTCTCGTTCATGCAGACTCCCTCGTGATATATATTGCTCATGACATACCATTTTGTGCTCCTTAGTGCCGCCGAACGCGGTTGTACCCCGTAGCGCCCTGAGTGGGGACGCCGCTGGGTGGTTGCTTAAATCTTCTCACGCCGGACCCCTCGTGGTCTGAATCTCGTTACAGGAGGAGCGCCGCGCCAAGATGCCCCGCTACAACTTGCATCCCGCCCCCCCTGGCATGGCTCTGATGCAGCAGAGTGCCCAGTTACCCACTGTGCGGCCCCCTCACCACGGCGGGGTGGTGGTCGAGGCGCCACCCATGGTCTCCCACAGCATGGTGTCTGCGGGGCCAATGACTAGCATGGCGCCCGGAATCATCCCGGGCACACTTGTCTCCGTCTCGCTCCCACAGGGCATCGTCCGGCCGGCCATGCAGATGATGTCGGCCCCGATCATCACGGCCGCCATGCCCATGCCCACGGCCGTACCCCCCCTCCCCATTGGAGGTATGAGACCACCCATATGTGTGCCGCAAGGTAAGTCCTGTTCTCGCTGTTGCCTTTGTTTCACTCCTGCGGGCTGAATAAACCGAGGATGTAAGGCAATTGAGCGGGGATGTGCCCGCTCGACAGCTTGTCCAAAGGTACCCTCATTGAATGGACCGTAAGGTCTTCTAGGATACTTATTTTCCTTTTTACTCTCACCAAAAGGAGCTAAGCTTGTACATTCAGTGTGTGCGAACTTGTTTAATTCCGGAAGATTTGAATGACCCCCCTCACCAATATTGCATCTCATTCATTTTACACCCAGTGGTAAGGACCTGGGGTGGTGTTCTGCGAGGGCGTGTTTCCGTTCAAGCCATCTAGTCAGTTGGTTTCTGACTGTCGGGGTGAGAAGGGAGAAATTAGCCTTTTTCGGTTGATTAGTAACGAGTTCATGGAAGTCGCCGTTGAATGTTTTGCTAGTGGATCTCCTCTTTACTACTGGGTTTCTTTTAGCCAGAATTTTCCACTCTACTCATTATCCCTCGGTCTCGGCCCTTAATATTGATCATCCCTCATTCTTTTCACCACATTCCCTTCCTTTTGTAGTGCACTTCAGGTCCGACAAAAGTAGGACAGGAAAGAAGCAAATATTCATCCATAATTTGTAATGGAAGCCCGTTTTTCGCTTGGTCAATTTGACAGAAACAAATAGCTTGGAATATACCATTTGTGTAGACTGCTTCAATGCCAAAGGGTGAAATCACAAAGCCACATTTACCCTAGAAGCTAGCTCCACATTTTTCCCCCCCTCATAACCCGGTCTTTCTCGTGTGATGTGGGCTAATTAAGAACTCTTGTGCAGTTCCATGTTTCACCCCTGTATGCTTTGTCTCATGTTCAGACCCCCTAAGGGAATGTTAGCTGTAGCTACGGCTGACATCTGGATGATTGTGTTCTCTCAAGCCCCAACACAGGAGTATCTATGACTGTCTTCCGTACATTTCCACTTTATCTTCACTTTCTTTACAAATCTCCTTAAAAACTTTCTGCAGGATACGCCTACATTGATCGTGTACTTTAAATTAGAGGGGGCAGAAACATGTTCATCGAACTGAGTTGCAGTCATCAGCTAAGTTACTTGACGTGTCGCTCGTGGATGGGCACCATTACCATTGTCTAAAAATGAACCCTTAGAAGATGGATATAATTTGTAAAACTACCTATACCCAAACCTGGTATATCGAGAATACGAAGGTAAAGCTCAACTATTCCCTAAAACGGTGTGTGAAGCAATTCTCTTCCTTTGTTCTGCATAACCTTCAGCACACTCGTTCCTCCCTGCATTTATCGGCGCGATCACCGTGCAGTGCACGACAAACCCGTTAACCAACCATCCCTACATTTACTGCCGTATGGGCCATCAGTCCGCAGGTTACCAGTTTTGTTGCCTCATACGTACACACCACTATTTGCGCTTTACCGAGCGAAGTCGCACTCGGCTTACTGTTCTGGATAATAAACTACTGCCTCCAGAGACGGCTATCTTCCAATTTGTAACAGGCACCGCCTTCCCCCCCTCTCCTGTCCGAGTGTGCTGGATTAAGTATGCCTTGCCTGTAAACCTTTGCCCCTTCCATAGGTAAACTCCCTCCATCTCCTCTGCTCACTGGAAGAGGGCGTTCAATTCCCTTTGACCACTAGCCAGCCCTATCTATCACTAGCTATCCTGTCATCTATGCCCTCTCTATTATCAATAATTTGTCCCTTGAACTTCCTAGTTGCAAGTTCTTATTCCAGCCTCCTATCACAGAAGGCGAGCATTCACCTGGGTTTGGTTCTAAGGGCCTTCTCTTTCATGATGCACACAGGTCAATTCTCTTCCCTGTCCAATTAGCAGCACACTCTTCTGACGAGCTAGTTATCTACTACCATGGTAGGTCTGGTCTCTCTGTTACTTCGACTCTGCAATGCCCTTGTCCAGTTCAAACTCTACCTTTGCTGTGCAGTGTACACTTCCTTCCTAATTTGTGCTGTCTGCTGATTCCTCAATTTGGAGTCAGGCTCCAGCTTAGCCTCTTCTCTTTATTTATGACACCCTGTCTTCTTACCCTGCTTCCTCACTTCATCTCCAACAATTTACTCTGGTCGAGCTCTAATGTCACAGGGTAGACACTGAACAGCTTCTACTCAGCCAACCATCCCGGTCGGGGCTGAGGGGGGTGAGACAACGCCCCCTCACTCCTCTGTTCCTGTTTTGGATGGTTGGTTTTTAACAACCTCCTTCACATTCCTTTTCTTTCTCCTTTCACTATCATTTTTTACGGCGTGCTAAGGTGTAGCTGCCATGCCGATGGCCTGCTAGGTCACTAGGCGGCAGCTGGTTCTGCCGGCCCCGTATTCACCCCTCGCAGATTGGGCTACTGCGTCGGGTGATGAGCGTGTGCATCAAGTGAAATACAAAGGGATTTACTATACCCAATGATGAGTCCTAAAAAAAAAACAACTTTACCATCACCGGAGCCGCCTTCGGGCAGCTCCACTGAAAAATGGACCCCCATCCCCTTTGTGCTCTCTTAAGGGACCTTCCAAATTTCTTGTGCCCGTGAGCAGGCTTACTCCTCTCCTTTGCCTAAGGGTGTAAGGATCTCCCCTCAACCCTTTCTATGCCACTTTTTTCCAACGGGACTGCCAAGAACATGCAAGCGGCCCATTATTGACGGGTTGTGGTGGCTCGATAGGGTCTACCCCATTAGGGGAGCAAAGGACGCCTGGGCCCGTCTGCCCCTACCTCTGAATGTCCTGCAGGCGCGTAGACAAGTTTGCTGGGTAGGGGGGGGCGGCTCAGTCTACTTGCCCTCTTCCTTGACGGATGTCTGTTCACCTGCATTAGGTGAAAAAGGAAGCTCGAATGGTATCTGATGTGTCTATGGAATGGACACATGGGGGCTCCCCTTGAGATGGACATTGACCCTGAGGTGACCCAACTTGAAATGGTAGGACCTTCCATGGGGTCGAACCTGGGCTCGGTGCCAAGCACTAAACCCAAGTCCGTCCCCTTTGCATTTCCTCCTCAGACGGCTCAGGTCCCTGAGGCCTCACAAGGAGAAGAGAGATCTCCGGCTGGTGCTCCAGTGACAAACAAGACTCCATTTCAGAGAAGGATCATGCTGAGGCTGGCCCATCTGGCCTAAGGGCTCCTACCGGTGGGGGAGAGAATCAGGTTCATTACCCGCTCTCCTCTCCTAAAAAGAAAGAAACAAAAGAGTTTGGACTCCTCTGCCTCAGCAGGAGCAGCGGGGACGGACGGGTCTGATGTCGTTTCTGTAAGTGACCAATCCAAGATTGGCACGTCTGGCCCTGTTGCTCCCCCGGGTTGGGAGGACCAGAACTGTGCAGAGCAGACACTCGATTACCTCGGTGCCTATCTCATTCAGAGGCTGGCTACCTGGCATTTTTGAGCCTGCTGGCTTCAAACGCTATATTGATATTCGCCCCATTGATGGCAGCATATTGGCTAAGGACAACATGATCCATCAGAGGAGAGCTCTAACTAGTGTGATTGGTACAGAGCCGAAGATGACGAGTTTCTCGGACCGGACCCTTTTTGCGAATTTGTCAAATCCCTCGGTAGCGGCCATGATTAGTGCCCTTCGGACACTTGATGGCACGCCTGTGAGTGCGACGCCGCACTCTACCATGAACTTTGTGAAAGTAGTAGTTTATGCAAGGGAACTCGTGGACTACATAATGACATCACTTTAGAGCTGGCGGTGAAGGTCGAACGTGCGATGACAAAACATGGAGGGGCCTCGACACCCACTCCTACACTGTCACATTCGACTGTGACAAACTCCCTGTGTCGGTGCGTGCCGGTTGGTATTGCTACCGCGTGAAGGCATTTGTGCCACTGCTGCCGATGTGCTAATACTGTCACCACTTGGGCTATACTAATCGCTCCGGTATACACGCAAAGTGGGGGGTTACGCAAAATCTGTGTAAGTTGCTCTAAGGTCGCACACGATAAGTCCAAATTGTGTGTGGCCCATTGTGTTAATTGCGGAGAGCTGCACCTCACTTCGTCGAAGCGGTGGGCGATCCTGGCAGCTCAGTCCCAGGATAGTCTTTCATTGTGCCAGGCTAAAGACTCCTGCTGGCGCGCCCTGCGCTGCCTAGGACGTCCTATGCCTCGATGTTAAGAAAGACACCTCCGGGCCTATGATCACGAACGTTTCCGCTCCCATTCGATACCCTTATGTGGGTTCTACCAACCCCTGGTAAATCTGGCAGCACAGAAGGTTCACACCCAGCCCCAGCTAAAACCAGGCTCCCCTTCCTTACCCCAGGGTGACTGTTTCCTGTAAGGCGAAACGGCCACGCGCCTGCAAGAGTCGTTGAACTCACAAGAGGTAACACCCCTGAAGATCAGTCTTGATTCCATCTTCGGGGTTCCTAAAGCTTACCGCTAAAGGAGCTTTGGCTCCTTTACTCACATCCAGTTGTAGGCTGGGTGGCTCGCAGATGGTGGATCCTACAAAAGAGGAACCCCTCCTCCAAATTAGCCCCACCCGCCAAAGGTTTTGAGGCAGGGGGGTGGAAAAGACTCGAATGGTGAGCCCAACCTCCCCTAATAACCATTCGAAGGCTTCAGCGCATTCTCGGGCCAACAGCGCCTGGAGTTCTGCCTCCGGGAAGCGTACGGCCTTTTCCGTGAGGGTCTTCTCCCCCGAGCTAGCCCTGGGGGGCATATTCCTTCAATGGAATTGCCGCAGATTCCGGGCCAACTGGGAGGAGCTGCGGAGGCTCGTCTCGTCCCGTCCCGTTCCCCGTTAGCTATCTTTGCAGGAGACCATGCTGGGCGCATGCCCCCTGCCCACCCTCCCGGGGTATAAGGGTTTTGCGACCCCACCACCACGGAATTTTAGGCCGGGCGGGGGTAGATGTGCGATTTACACCCGGCATGATGTCTCTGTTTTTCTCTCCGCTGTATATACGTCCTTTCAGGCAGTAGCTGTGCAGCTGTACCTTGATAGGAGGTATAGTGTTATTTCTGCGTATATTCCACCGTCAGCCGACTTCGACGTGGGGAACTTCTGCCGCGTCGTGGCACGGTTGCCGAGGCCCTTTGTTTTGCTCGGAGTTCTAAACGGTAGACACCCCCTCTGCGCAGATTACTCTATTAATCCCTTAGGTCAAGTCCTTGCCGACCTGATCGACGAGGCTGAGATGCGTGTCCTAAATGTGGATGAGTTTACGCATCGCTGCCCGAGAACCGCTTTATTTTCCTCCCTCCATCTATCTTTTTGCTCTCCGGATGCACATCCTGATTTTTATTGGGGGGGGGGGCGTCGATGAACTCCATGGTAGTGATCACTTTCCCATTCAAATATTATTTTCTGGGCCGCTGCCACCCGAGACCCCGCCCCGATGGTGCTTGGCGCGGGCGGCGTGGTCTGCATTTCAGCAAATGACTGAATTTTCTATCTCAGTCGAGGAGTTTTTATCCGGCAACCTCCTCGCCGCGAGCCTAACTACTATTTCTAGAAAGTCTGGCCGTTTTGCACGCCGACAACTCCCGTGGTGCTCAGCTGAGTGTGAGACGGCCCTCAAGCAGAAGCGCTATGCCTACATCGGCTATAGGCGCCGTCCGAACGATTTAACTGTCAGTGAATTTCGTCGGGCTACGTCATACGTGTCTTCCACTTAACGGGAAAATCCCTTTAGTAGAGGTGTGGAAGCGACTCAAAAGGATTCGGGGCAAGTTCTCGCAGGACTCCCCTCCCGTTCTCCAGGAGAATGGGAGCGTAATCTCGCACCCCGCATCCGTGGCTGAATCCTTCGCGACCGCTTTCTCCGCATTCTCTACCTGGAGTGCTGCTCCGCCAGCATTCAATGCAAGTCGTAATGTCGCGGAAGGGCGGAGAACCCTCCAATGACAGGTTTACTCTGAGTGAGTTGTGTTCCGCTCTTGCTTCATGCGCGGACACCGAACATGATCCAGACGACGTCCCGTACGCCATGCTTCGACACGTGAGTGAGTGAGCGAGGCATGGCTTTTCTGTTAGATTTTTCTACAGGATCTGGGTGGAAGGTCTCTTGCCGGATTCCTGGATAATCGCTACTGTGCTCGCCTTTCGCAAACCAGGAAGAGATCGCTCTACTCCGGTCGGTTTACCCCAAATCTCTCTAACCTCTTGCGTGTTCAAGTTGATGGAGAAATTTAGTTAATGTTCGATTAGCCTTTTTTCTGGACAGCTTCCACAAGTTCCACTCCACGTCAGATGCTCTGCTCCGACTGGAAAATGCCGTCTGCGAGGCCTTCCTTCGTAGACAGCACTACTCCACGGTGTTTTTCGATCTTGGGAAGGCCTATGATACCGCATGATGATACGGTATCATGGAGACTCCACACGATGCGGGCGAGGGGACGCCTCCCAATCTTTATATCTGAATTTTTGCGAGATCGTCGTCGTCCCTTTCCAGCCCAATGGAGCAGGAAGAGGGTGTCCCGCAGGTAAGTGTCCTCAGTGTCACACTCTTTGCCCTGATCATCAACGGCATCACCTCGGTGCTGCCGGAAGATGTTCTCGCTACTCTCTACGTGGACGACCTTCCGATCTCGTTTGGCGCGGCCCAGATGCCAACTCTGGATCGTCGACTCCAACAGGCATTGGACAGTGTCTCTCTCACTATGCCGAAGCGCACAAGCTTTGCTTTTCCAGGCCAAGACTAAGGTGGTGCACTTCTCCCGCCATCCGTGGCTACACCCTGACCCAGATTTGTTTCTAAATGGGGTTTACCTTGAAGTGCTAGACTCGCACAGTTTCTTTGGTCTTTTATTTGACCGTCGCCTTACTTTGGACGCTCATATTCTCAGCCTATGGTCTTCTGTACCCACGCCCTGGACATTCTTCGTTCCGTGACGTTCAGCGTCTGCGGCGCTGATAGGGCTACTGCTTTACTTTTTTTATCGATCCTTTGTTCATTCGAAGCTCGACTACAGATGCGAGTTTTATGCAGCCGAGCGTGTATTTCGGTGGTAGACTCGATCCACCACACCGGCGACCGATGCCTTCTGCACTTCCCCTATTGAGCCCACTTGTCGATGCTGGGGAGTTGCCACTCCCTCTGCGTCGTGCACAGTGTAAAATTCGCTGTACACACGGGCCCGGGCCTCGCTCAGTGCCAACAGTTCTCATTACATTCGCAGCTAAACTCGACGGTGCCTATGTCGCCGAGAGTTTCCAGTCATATCCTAAGCCTTTGGGTTTAGGCCTGGGAAACTCCTTGAGCTAAGTCTAACTCGGGCCTGTGGCACCCCTGGTTCTGCCCAGGACGCCACCCTGGAGTCTACCCCCTCTGCCCATTTGTCACCACGCCTCCTGTCCCAAAGCTTCTACAGCGCCGGGAGTATTGCGTGCGGCCCTTTTGTACTACACTTCGTATCGCGCTGGAATCGTGCCAGTGTATACGGATGGCTCCAAGTCCGAAAAGGGGGTCGGTTTCCACGCTGTATCCCCTCTGTGTGAACTCGTCGTGGCTCTGCTAGGTGCTGCGTTTGTCTTCAAGGCCGAGCTGGTTGCAATACACCACTCGGTACGGGAGATTACGCGACGTGCCCGGTTCGGAGACCTGATTGTGATTTATAGCGACTCCCAAAGCGCCCTGAGTTCTCTCCGGGCATTGGAATATCTGCATCCACTGGTTCGTGATTTCCGTAACGCCACTGTTTTTGCGAGTCGTGCGGATGTTGAGGTCTTCTGCTGCGTTACTCGCATGTATTGCAGGGAATGAGGGTGCCAAAGAGTGTGCGAGGACTGGGCGACCAGCCCAGCGTTTCGCTCTTCCTCACACCGCTTATTTGGCCGGAATACGGGCAGCTTGGCAAATAAGATGGGAGACGGTCGAGGGGAATTTAAAGTTGCGTGTCATTGTGCCGCGACTCTAGGCAATGGAACTACCCACCAATGCGGCGACGGCTTCAGGTTGCCTTCTGTCGTCTCCGAATTGGACACACTCGCTGGACGCACCGCCATTTGAGCGAGCCCTTGCCCTCGCTATACTGTGAAGACTTTTTCCCCCACATCGTTCGGCTCATTCTTGTTGAATGTGAGAGTCTGGGTGATCATTGCGCACGTTACCTGTGGTCGCTCCCGCTTGACCCTTGTTCTCGGAAGGGGCTCGTGTACAACGATTTTTTGGAGGAGGATAGTTTCACTTTATTTGACCTTTTTCTTGTCTTTCTTTTTGTAGGTCGCATTTTCCTTCGCCGGGGGTGGGGGGGGGGGCGTATGTTCCCCCCGACACCAGAGCATGCTTCCTTCTTGCCTTGTTGCATACGGCATCTTATGCCCAAGTAGGCAGTCGCCAGAAAAAATACCCCCTTTTTATTTCTTCATTCTCGTCCCACTACTGCCACCTTGATCCCTTGGTCTGATTGTTCTAGCACTAGTTTTCAACTACACACATTCTGCTTGCTGTCTTCCCACTTTGGGGTGTGGCAATCAATCCGCAGATCTTTCTCTAGGTTATCCTTAGTATTAGCACGATGGTTCCCTGCCTGGCACTGCCCATCACCAAACCACCTCACTTTTATTCATTCTTCCACCGCTCTCGCCATTAAGAGGTGGTGCTAGTTTGCACCAGGCTAACTCCCGTATGCCTTATGTCCCGCGATCTCCCTGTATCCCACCTGTATCCTCTGCCATATCAACCACACCTTGTCACACATGCTCATTTAGGCGCCAGTATATTTCATCCTTCCTCCCTTCTTTTGATCCTACCGAATTCGTACTGTTTGCTGATTCCTGAAGTGGATTTCTTCATTCTCCATGAACCCTGACAATGGGAGAAAATAGACTTGGGGATAGAATATGCGCAATGGACCCTCTGTTAGTTGGGTTTCTCGGTTTAAAAGACTGTCATCAAGTGTTCTTGCTCAGTGGTTAGCATCAAAATACATTACTACTGCTCTTTCTGCACCTCTACTCCTATCAAGGACACTTCTTGCTTTCCTCTTGTTTGTGCCCATCGAGTGAAGCATATGCACCCCACTAGGCAAATCCAATTGATATGAATTAGAGAGATGAGTGGTTATGCAGGACCCTAGTGCATTTATAACAGAAAATATGAGTGGTAAAGTGGAGCCTTTGGCAGGGATTAAACGCAACTGCTTCTACTTGTATGAGTTAAGAAAAGGAAAGAAACTGTGACAGGTGATAGAATGCAGAGGGCACTTGATCAGTACTAAGAGTCTGTTATGGCAGTAATTAGAAGTGGGAGGGAGATTGCGGAAAATAGCTGTGGGTTATCCCTGAATCATATCAGCTAGGTAGAGCCTGGCTATAATGCGCTCGTTTGGCGAGAGGTAAACAGCAAGCCATTTTTGCATTAAGAAGCGCCATGTGTGGGATATCAGTGAATGGGTCTTGAGTTGATGGAGCAGTTTAGTTAGCAGGCAGCCAACTAAGGTGGGAAGTTTATTGTGTGAGGTCGAAAGATCAATTGGATCAGAGTATTATGATGGGACGATGCAAAATCACTTTGGTGAAATCTTTGAGCTTGTTTGCGATGGTTGGGTACTATCCTGGCGTTTTGTAGTTGAGGGTGGTGTCCCTTCTCTTGTTCGAATGAGGTTTGATAATGCTTTGAGCGTAGTGGTTTTCTTTATGGCTTTCTTTTTGATGTTGATGTTTTAATTGTCATGTGGGTGTCTAGTGTGCTTCCCAGGAAAGTAAGAGTTTTGCTTAGTGGAAGGTGTTGGCACACAAAGCAGACAAACGCGCCTGACTTTAGGGCTTTTGTTTGCTTTGTGGTTGTTTGGTGTGGAGTGATAGTTGAGTTGGACTGTGTTGTAGGCTTTGTAATCTCTTGCAGCAAGGATTGTGTGCAAAGGGGTGGTGTGCTTGTGGAAGCTGTTGTTAGATCAGTGGGGAGGGTCTTGGTCCAGTGTTTTTTTCAGAAACCTTTGTGAGATATGAGGTTAGTTTTACTTATTCTTTCGTGTATTAGTTTTTCAAGTGTTTGTGGATAGGGTGCACAGTATCCCTTGATGTGGGCTCTTGGGGAACAAGGATTATTTTTTCAGTCAGGAGTGGTTGAATATTTGCTTGATGGTTGAAATTTCTGGTGTATGTTTGGAGATTTCCAGGACCTTAGTACTTTTGTTTGTTTTTATTTTCCTGTTGATTTCTCTGGGGGATTAAACTAATGCTAGAATAGTGTTTCAGGAGGTTATCAGTGCTGTTAGGTTTTTAGGGCTTTCCAGAGTTATTGTTTATCGTATTCTTCATTGGTCACAATAACTTATTGTGTGGATGCGCTGGGTCGCTACCCTTTGTACTCGGGACTGTAAAGTTAAGAGAGACTTGTAGGAGCCCGGCCCCATCATCAGAGTTGTGGGTTCGAGTCCTGAGGCTTGTTTGTTTTTTGTAGGAAAAATGTTGAAATTTCGACGACTTATGCCTTGATATAGCACTCGCCAGATGGGATCCCCTTAAAAAAAATCCTATTCCTCCCTTATCTATCCTTTTACGAACGTGCAATTGGTTTTCAGGTTACATCTGGAAGGGTATGTGCCCTCTCAGCTCCAATGCCTGTAGAGGAACGGCGGCTACTTTTCCCTCCCCCCCCCATTTTCACTTTCTCTCTTTGCAGATCATTGCTTGCAACCTTTGGATAGTAGTTCCCCATTCATATGTCTTTTCGGACACGAAATTTATTGTGCTCTTAGATTTTGAAGTCTCTTTTTGTCTCTTCCATTTGCTTTCTTCTATCAGTCTGTGTTTTTCACGTTTTTACTCCCAGGGGAGAACGTGGATGGCAGCGACCCTTTAATTGTATTAAAGGATGTGCGTGGATGGGGAAAAAAAAATGCTTTTGCAGTTTCGGGAATGTCAGCCCCCACTCGCTATGATGGGGAACTGTTTCTATTTGATTGAAGTAGGACAGGGTTTTGGGTGGGTGTAGGCTTCGGGTACAGGTGCCGGAAAGGTTTGAAGTAGAGGAATATATCTTAATATGGAAAGTTTTTTCCGTTTGTCTTCTGTGCCCCCTAAGTGTAATCATGTCGCCGATGAAGCACCTTTGAAAGGCACGTACCAAACAGGTATTCGGGGATCAACTCTTTCGCCCCCCTTTTGCTGTGCACATTGTGCGTTCCGTTTCAAACTAAAAGTAGCATTTTGGTAGAAAGGAATTGGTATTCATCCCGTCCTATCCCTATTGTTGTGGGCGGATGGAGACTGGGACAATGATTTTTTGTGTCATCCGGCTTAAATAATGGAGGAGACGGTGTGTGGCCAAATTTCTCCTATCTGATAGACTGAACCCGCTTCTCTTTTTCCCCACAATTCTTTTTCTCCCATTTTTTTATTTCTTTCCTTTTCACACCCCGTCTCCCTCACCCCCCTATTCCTATCTCGGTTTTCTTTAGATAGTTTCCGACCGTGGTGGTTGCGCAGCTGAGCAGGTGTGACGAGAGTTTGATCCCGTTCCCGGAAGGTAACTGGCTTTCCTCTTCTCTGCGTATTTCCTCTGTGACACAAGTTGATATTTAGATTTTATTTTGCTTTCTTGACGAAATAAGCCAAATCACACTTTTGTTTCCTTGCTCGACTGTTTGTTTGGTTATGCCCCCTACTTAGTCTAAGTGTTGTTGATATTGGCATGCTATACGTCTAGTCACATCTAGTTGGAGAGGGAGAAAATGAAGTCGTACTTTCAGCTGACGTGTGCCGGAATTGCGGGGTAAAGGTTAGTTAGTGCCTTAACGCAGAAAGGCCCTGATTTCGAATGCCAGCGAAAAGTATTTTTTTCCCCCATTGGCGTATTTACTTTTTCGGTGGGCTAGGAGTGTATGGCGTCTCGTTTGCTTTCTCGCTGTGGCATTTTTTTATGGGTAAAGATCCTGCCCGAGATGCTCTCGATGATTTTTCTGTTTGCATAATGTGAGTCTACTTCCCCACTATGAAATTGGGGGGTGGGGGTTGATGCTCGTTTTTATCCCCCTCCCCAAGTTTGATGACAGTAATACTATTTTTTCCTTGCTAGATATTCTAAACCAAGCGAAACCTAACTAGGGCATATCTCTGCAATAATGATTGAACGTGTAAAAGGCAAATAGCCCGAGTCTGAGAGCCTAATAAATTGTAAGCGCATCTTTCCTGAATCGTCCAACCCGGCCGTTAAGGCGACCCCACCCACCCGCGCCTCTGTCGGGAGGGTACGAAGCTTCCAGGTGCCTTCTGTGCCACGCTTACTCTTTATCCGTCCCCCTTTCCCATATACTCTAGTCAGGTGAATCGCCACTTGCTATACGGGATCGGGAAAAAATTCTCTTATTTCTCCATATTCCCCCGAGCGCTATTTTAAAGTCTGTTCACTCCTGTGTGTGTGTATGTGCGCGCAATGCCGTGATTTTTTTTCGTTTGTGGACACTAATCCATAAGCCGAAGTCGCCCGAGAACGCGGTAAAGTATCTCTGCTGCTTTTAAATAGCTAAACGACTGTAGACCGACTCAACTAACAAAGGGAGGTGGAGGAACTCTTAATTGCATGTTTAATATGCTTTTTTTCTGTTTGATGTCGTGGTTAATAATGTCAAGGTGGTAGTCTAGTCTAGATGGTGACTGCTTATTTAAACTAGTGTGAAAGAAGGATTAAAAAACGCCACTAATTTCTACAACACAAAGATCGTGACGCCTTCATTGTGGAAAGGAGTAGGTTTATAAGTGTTTCGCGCTCTTCCTGCCCCCAGCCTAGGGGCCAGTCAGTTGTTCTTTTTTCCCTGAATACTTGGCAGACTTGTTTTCGCCTTTTTAATAAAATAAAAATCCTTAGTCAGTGTGTCGGTTTAGGTGATTTTGCCTGTTAATGCCTACTCCTGAATTGAATGGGAGCTTATTGTATATAATGCTTATTTGTTTTTGTTTTTTTTGTTAAACCCTGCAAGTATTAAGAACACATTTAAATTTACTATAGGCTGTTATTTTAGATTTGTTGCTCCCTGGCTAGATTTCGCACGAGCCGGTAGTTTTGATTTAACTGGATTGATTTGATAAACCACTCGCCGCTATCTCGATTGACAGATACCAAACTCCGTTCGTCATTTTATTAATTTTCATCTTCCCCCAAAGGAGTTTGAGTGTATGGTCCTGAGCACCAATACCATTTGTTCCCGCGGTTTTGATGTAAGCAATTGTCTTACTCCGTCCCTTTTCTTGTGTTCTTGTCCACTCGTATTTTATTTATCTTTCTCGTCACTATCATCCTGTCGATGGGATACAGCCCTACTTCCCCTCCCATCTAGCCTTAAATACCCTCTATACTTCGGGGTAGGACAACGTTTCAGTTGCTTACAGATTCATCGTCGTAGTGTGGCTCTTCTCCGTATTAGGACTTCATTCTTGTACCTTTTAATGTTTTTGTAAGGCGTTGGTGGTGTGGGGTCGCCCCCCTCCTTGGGCGTACAAAGGTAGGGTCCTTTTATACATTTCTGTCAGATTCCTGATTCTGTATGTTTTTGGCCCTCTAGACTATCAACTACCCCCACTCTCAAGTGTAAGATCGTTATCCTCCCTGAGGAATACACACACTCTCTCTGGAAATCACTTTTGCCTGTTTATGCATCGAAAAGAATGGCTCGTAAAAAAAAACAGCAAAAAAAAACAATTGTATAATAATTTTATCCTCGATCTCACCTACTTATTAAATTATACACCGCGTTGCTTGATATTCGCTCGTAGATCCATAGATTTAATTAAGTCTAGTCGTTTCTTGTCTTCGAAATGCTTTGAATTAGTGTCGTGTGTTAAGGAGTATGCACCTACGTCCTTTTATTTATTTGGCGCGTACAAGAAGTGTTTTGAGGGCACAACAGGTAAGTGGAGGAAAAGGTACGGATTTGAAAAGTGTTAATATTACTTTAAAAAAAAGAAAGAAGCTAATATAATTGGAAATTTTGCATTGCAAGTTATTCCACGTTGTGATTGGTCGATGCGCGGTTCGTTGTGTGTATCGCTTTTTTATGCTTTGGCTTGTGTGTGTGTGTTAGGTATGTATACACCATGGCTCTATGCTCATTACCGTTGCAATCCTCTAACTCTGAGGTGTTACCTTTCAGTACACCTCCAGCAGAGTAGAGTGGTTTCGTCTAGTTTGAACGCATTTCACATTTGCTTTAAAAGAGCTGTTTTCATTCGAGTACACAGCCACTTTTAAGGCGAGTTGGTTCCTGCTCAGAGGGTTAAAAGAACCTCCATTTAAAGGGGGGGGGTTGTGCTCTGCTCTTTTACTTGAAGGTAGCGCGACTGCTTGTGGTATGTTGTCCCATAGAGTGCTCGCAGAATGATAGAATGATTGGTTGTCATAGTTCACAGGAACCTCGGTCCGACCGCACCCTTCTGGTCCGTGAAGGTTTGGCCTTTTTTATTTTAGAATTTTACTCCTTATTTAAGGCGACTAAAAACAAACATCATGTTTGTATCGTCTGTGTGGGTATGTCTCGTGGCAATGGATTCTCAACTGACTTATTTTCTTCTTTTTTTCTCCTTTGCAGCCGTACACGGTCACCCTCAAATGCACCCAGGTTTTCCAGCGGCGCCTCACATGATGGGTGCCCACATGATCGGGGCCCAAATGATTCCTCGCTTTAGGTGATACCTTAGGGGTAGGTAAATTTTGCTCGAGCCGCGGTAGCAACAGCAGGAGCAGCAGGTAGGCGAGGCCTTTTATAACCCGTCACACGGCGAACCAGGAATGTCTGCATGCCCTCCAGCGGTCTAAGCTTAGTGCTCGCCTCCTCCACCTCCTTCTGTGCCCATCGGCCTTCGGTCCGCAGTTGGGGGACGGGTCCGGACACGACCCCAACCAAGCCGCCTTCTTCGGCAGTTTCCTTTTCTTTCAGTTGGATTTGCTGGGGTTTCTGTTCCTTTTGTTTTGATTACTGTATTCAGTGTCCTGGACGTAACTTCCCACCACACACGGCAAGTTTTTTTCTTTCTTTGGTTATTCATATCTATACACAAACAAACACACTGCTTTGTGTATTTAGTGGGCCGCTGCCTCGATCTCTTTGACGCGACAGTGATATGAAACAATCGGAATTTCGTGCAAGTTTGTTTGTTTTTCGTGTTGAATTTGGTGGAAAGCGTTGACAGACGAGCCAGTCGCACCTTGCGGTACGTGTAATAAATTTTTCTTGATTTGTCTTGGTGGGAGGTAATATTTTTCTTCGTAACTGTTGTAAAACAGAAGTCGTTCGTTGATTCGTATGAAGTAGTATTGTCTTTTTTTTATCTCCCCACCCCCTCTTCTTTAAGAAAATATCCATTGTGAAATTTCTTCTTGGAAGAATTTGAGAGTAATAAAAATTGTCCTTTTATATAAATCTATCTATCGTTGTAGGCTGAGATATTCTTACGTACGTACGAGCCGTCTTATTTTGAAGTCTGTTCAATTGTATAAATATTAAGGTAAGGTATTGTTAGTAAGTGTTTGATTGCGGAGAGAGAAATGTTTTAAAGGAAGAATTTTCTGTGAATTATATTTCAGGTATTTAACTTCTCCGTAGCCTGACTCGAAAAATAATATAAAAAAAAAACAAAAAAACCTGTAATTTGTGGCCCACTGTACGAGTAGATTCATCAGGTATTGTAATATTTTTCTCATTTCTCGTTCCTAATCAAAGGAGTAAAAGCACTGTTGAGTAGAAAGGAACATTTTATTATTATTATTATACTACTATGCCTTGCACTCTTCCGAGTTTTAACCTGGGTACAGACTATTTTTTTTGCTTATGTACCTCATTGCAAAAGTGCATACGATCTGTTTAATTCTGTCCAGTTGAAGACTTGTGCTCTTTTGGCTTTTCTGTTCTTTTATATTTGATTCCTGCCTAATCTCGATAATGCTTTCGTTCGATTGTTCATATTTATGTCCGTAATAATAAAAAATTAATCAATAATGATGTGTTGGGTAGGTGAAGCGTGACTTCTGTTTTTGTAAGTCCCTCGGGTCTCTCTTACCCCACTCCCCTTTCCCATGCGTTATCCCCACCATTGTCATCGTAATTGCCCAAGGAAATCGAGAGGTGGTTGGTGCAGGTTGCCCTCCCGACCGTTCCTCGATTCCCTTCTTTTTTTTTTTTTTTTTTTTTTTTTTGCATACGGGAGATTCGAATCGCACACTCCCCTTCCATCTAGTCATGTGTACGCACCCCACCCCCCACCCCTCTAACAGCCAGAGGTTCCGCTCCCTGCGGGCGGGCGGACATCGCATGGTCACCTGCAAATTCTTAAAAGCTTCTTGGTGATTGGTGCCTGGGTAGTGGTTTGTCCGCGCCTGTTGCTCTACCTCCTTCCTTCCCTAGTTGCCCTCCTTGAGGGGGTAGTTTTCGGGTTGGGGCGAGCGGCAGCGCGCACCCCCGCCCCGTAATCTGTAGAGTGTAGAATCTGGCGCCCATCCCTCCCATGGACCGGCAGCCCCCAGCAGGTAGGCTGAATTCACAGCAAGCGGGGCTGTTGGGCCTTGTCCCCCAACCGGGAATCGGTTTGGCGATCTTCTTTCACAGCCCAGTCCCTGCTGTTGGACACACCAATGTCCCCAGCCGTCCCCACCCCGCCCCCCGTGGAGGGGTCGGCTCGGTGAATTCTTTTGCACTAGTGTTTCTCTTAATAAGTAAATATATATATATATCACCTGTTCGTTGCAGGAGTTAGCAAATTTATTGTATCTTGTAAATAGGGAATTGATTTATATTTTTTTCATTTAAATTCTTCCCACTTTTCCTTTATTCCCATTCCCTCCGCCACTTTTTTCTCTTCTGTTTTTGTTTTCCTCCCATATTGATTTTGTGCTGCCAAGTTTATTTCCATCGGAGCGTAAATTCGTTGCTTGCGCTGATGTCGGCAGCCCCAGTTGTCCACTCAAACGACTGATGTCTTTGGAATTGCGTACAAAATCTTGGCAAAATTTTCCATAATTGAGAATATTTGGCGGGTTCCTTTGTCAGATGAAGTAAGTCACCCCCACTCTTCTTTTTTGAAGTTGACCACTTTTGTTATTTTTATCTGTTTTTGACTTGTATTTCTGAGAATAAAGGAAAATACTTGTATCGTTTTCTTTGCTCAAATTAAAGATTCCTTTTGGGCAGTTTACCTGCGTTTTACACACATTAAGTTTGCTATCATGAACCATTTTCTTGCAGGGGAATTTTTATATGAGCGAAATATATTTGTCAGGGGGGTGGGGAGTGTAACCACCATTGAAAAAAAGCATATGACCTGTATGGTTTCCCTATACAGCCTTATTAGTACACTTTGTGCAGAGCACTTCTCAAAGAGTTAATTGTGGTGTTTCATTCTGGGTCGGCATCCGCATTGGTCACACAAACTTCTGGTACTTAAGGAAGGCTAGTCATGAGGACTCTTCACGAGGAAGAGGGTATTCAGGGCCGTCCGGGGATGGTGTTTTTTGAATGGCTGAATACAGCTTTGAGAGTGAAGTAGGTATAGTTTGGGGTGGGCAGGTGTAATGTATAATGTGTACTGTCACGCTCTTTGTAGTGCTGATAGGGAATTTTCTCATTCTTCACAATACTTTATAAGTTATTCTGACGAACTATTCAATTGTGGGAAGCCAATTGCGTTTAGGTGGAGCAGGAAAATTACCCACCGGCTTTCGTCTTTTAACGCGAAAGGTGTCGCTGGGCAGGGAAAGTCGTTCAGCCGGGGTTTGTTCTTCCGTCAGATGCAACGGCGTTAATAGGCGGGAGTGTCCAGTTATGTCATTAGTGGCTTTGATGCGCGCCAAGAGCACCTTGTAGGAAATCCGATTGATGATTATTTGGAAAAAGATAGTTTTCACGCATCCTAACGTTTACTTAAGAAACGAACTCGACAACAACTTTAGAACCACCTTTTCTAGGAACGAAGCAGCCCACTAAGGTGCTCTGGAAGTACTTTCCTTTCTTTCACTCATTTTAATGCAATGCACAATGATGGGCTGTTGCCCTTGCACATTCTTAATGCCTCTAAGCCCTCGTCTGCTACTGAAGACATGGATCCCTCCATAAGGGGTAGTGTTACCATACTGGAAGTTATTTTATTTATCTTTTCAATTAAACTTACTTTGCCTGGATCATAAGTAAACAACCCTGGTGTCAACATCTGGTATTTAAATGTTTTATTCGGTACCTTTTCCTCTTGTGCTGCTCCTAGGTGCGTTGGTTGGCAGACTATTGCTTCAAATATCGCTTCGGCGTTAAGTCTGCTCTTCCTTCACCCCACCCCCCTTAGCTTCGTTTCTAAGGGTTCTCCCCATCGAGGATACCCACCCACTTGTAATCAACTCAGAGGTCTCCCCGCAACTGCAAATTTGACTTCCGCCCCTATATTCCAACGCCCACTGCTTTAAATGCAAGTTTGGGCATGCCAGCTACACTTCCCAAGCTGCCTTGAGTTTTATCCTCCCTTTGTCCAACAAGCTCTACTTCTCGGAAAAGTACCCAACATTCTCGTACGTTACTGTCATTTAAGTAGGAAACGGAAGGTCTAATCCCTGATACCGCCCGCTTATGTACATAGATCGATAAGCCCGGAAGCAACTATGAGCCCGATATCGCTCGGTTTCGTACGCTAATGCCTTATCCCGATTTGATCTTCCTCAAATGCAAGCACGGCAACACCCGGGCTCGTCTGCTTCCCCGCCCCTTTCCAACTCCCTTGTGTTTATTTCCTCCCCAAATACCAAAAGCCACTCTTTTCTTGTAGCCTCGTTTAGTATGGTCCCCAAATAAACTAAGCGTCCTCTCCAAAGAATAAATTACCAGTGAAAGTTATGCCCCCTCAACATTGAATCCATTCTACCTGCCCACCAGCTCAATCTTGCTAAGTCATTTGCGCGTTAGCGCCACTCCTGGTGTCTCCGTACCCCTATGGACTGCATTATCATCCTGGCGCAGGAGGATGCGCCGTCTAGGCAACCTCCCAAAGTTAGCTAGTCTTGGTGGAATGTGCATTGGCTCCACGCTACCTTCCCTAACAGTCTCGGAATCCATTGGTACGAAAAAACTACCCTAATTGGCCCTCCCGTAATCCATATTAGCCAGGCTAACCCTGAATAACTTCTCTCCGCCTTCCTCTAGTTCATCCGGTCTTTCCAGCTTATTTCTTCCCGTGTCCAAGCAGTAAATCTTAATTTCTTCTTACAGTAGTTATTGTAATTGCTGGGAATTACTGGGTAACCGGGAAAGTATTAGATTTCTATCTTCCTAGCTTTTAAAAGTTCTGCAGGATTGGCCCTGCATAAGCAGACTCGCAATTACTTCTATCGCTTATGGGCGAGGTATCTTGTGTTAACTTCGGCTCCCCCATTTATCGCTCTTTCCTCGCACTTTTGTGTGCTCCTGGGCGACTTTCCTACCCATCAGTTTCTCTACAAGAGACATCGCAAAGAGCGCAACCTCCCAAGCCCGGAGTCGCTGAGAGCTAGGGGACCAGGAAGGGCCAGAGCATTTAATAAGAGACGGCTTAGAAGAGGGGAACGAATCCCATTATCTCTGCCACAAACAAAAGACACGCCCTCATTACGGGGTAGGAATCCCTAAAGGGCAGAGGGGCTGCATCTGGCACCTCGAGGGCGGCCGAGCGGGCCAGCCGCCTTGTACCCCGGGAGCCCAACGGAACGCCACCCTGTAACGCCAGGCATTTCTGACCAACTAGGAGCGAATCTGTAAAACCAAAGGGTGTGTGAACGCAAAAGAACGGACTGCCTCCAAAGTAGGCCGGGAATCGCGAAAACCAATAAAACCTGAAGAATTGAGCGACAAAATCAAATTAAAAGCAAAAAGAATGGCCGTCAACTGCGTTAAAAACGGATGGTAAAGGGCGGCCGGACCGGAGACCCCCCCCCCCCACCACCGACGTCCGACTTCGAGCCGTCAGTATAGGTGGGATGCTGGTGAGCATGAGAATACGCATGTTAAAGAAAGGGGCACTTTAATAGACTAGGGTCAGTAGACCCTTTCTCGAAATGCCAAAAAGCAGTACAGACCTCATGACGGCGGGAATGGGAGGGTCGTTGATCAAAAGAGGACTGGGCAAAAGGCCCTCCATGGGGGATGAAGGGTATTGCTAAATACTAAACAGAAATCTTGAGCACACCTCCCTCTGGTGGTATCGCAAGGTAAGCACCTCCTCCTCATCAAAGAGGCAAGGTGCAAAAGGCTCTTCCACTAAGACGGCCCCAAGCGAACGAACAGCTTCAAGTATCTTCAAAGCCGAATAATACCCCTGGTAATCATAGTCCAGCCGGGATTGGACCAGTGCCGAATAAAGCTACCCCCCCCCCCCCCTTCCAAGTGGTGTGGGATAAAACCCTTAGCAAATCCATAGCCTTTGAACAGGATGCCATCAAGCCACGCAAATGGGGGTAACCAAGTGAGTTTGCTATCAAGCGTTAAACCCAAGAACTTATAAACGGAGACATATTCAATCGCTGTGCGAGGCAAGAAGAGGGTAGGGGGAGCTAGGACACTCCCGAAAAACGGAAACCCTTTGAGAAACCACGACCCGACACTGCATCAATTGCCAGATGTAATCGACGGGCAGCCGAAGGCTAGCGGGTATATTAACAAAACTGCCAATTCTTCCACGAAGAGGATAGCTATAACCCTCTTCGGAAGAGTGGACACCAGACTATTAATGACAACGGCGAAACATCTCTCACTCAAAACACACGCCTTGAATCCCCAATACGGACCTTAAAATTACGCGACGATAAAAAATCTTCAATAAAAACCGGTAAAAAGCCCCTCATACCCCAATCATATAACTTACGTAAAACACCATATCTCCAGGTGGTATCGTAGGCCTTTGAATTTCTAAGAACACCGCTAGCACCTGATGCCTGGAGGAAAAGGCCCGTAAAACGGACTCTACCAAACGAATGAGGTGCTCAAGAGTACTACGACAACTGCGAAAACCGCACTGCAATGGAGAGACGAGCGAGTTGGATTCCAAAAAACGGGGGTGAATTTGGACCCTCTTCTCGAACAACTTACTGAGGCAGCTCGTAAGAACAATCGGGCGATAGTGAATGGCGTCCATACCGGGCTTAAGAAAGGTTAGAACAAGCCCCCATACGCCAGGAGGACGGATAGATTCCTTTGACCTAAAACATGTAAGAGGTCAATGGAGACGACGGAGAAAGTCGTAGTGGATGCAATTATTACCGGCAGAGGTAGAGCCACCGTCTGACAGCATCCCGCATTATAAGAGTAAGCGGCGCTCGTGGAAATTCTATGACGACCTTATGATCGAGAAACCGTTGAGGATAGCTCCCAGCGCTACCCACCCAAGTAAAATGGTGAGCCAGAGCTTCGCTGACCAATCAATCGGACACGAGCAATCCTCCGATGTCCAGAGTGGGGATGACATGACCAGCGTAGCGACCGCGGATCTTATTGACCCGCTTCCAAACCCGAGTCTGGCGTGAACGAAGCAATGGAGGGTCCTTTGACGGATGACACGAGCACCGTTTCGATCGACCATATTTGAGACGTTCGGGTTCCGCCTATAACTGGAATGGGACAACTGATAGGCAGAAATAGCCGAGGCGCAATCTTTCGACCACCAGGAGACTGTGGAGCGCCCTGCAACTAGGCACCTCCGCGGAACGAAGCGCTCAGCAGCTTCTAAAAATATGAGGAACCCTTCTGTTTGAGCTGTAGGATATCTCCCAGCGTCTCAGCTCGATCGATCTCACGGTAGGCGACAGAGGGAGGAACATAAGAAGAGACCAGTTACAAAGGAGAGAGCGCAACGGAGGAACCAAAGGCAGGGTAGAAGGAGCAACAGAGGGACTGCGAGAAGACAAAGGAGGAGTGGGACGAGCGGGACCTTGCCTCCCGGAGGACGTCAGAGAAGAAACGGCCGGAGGGGGCGAGCTTCCCCTGCCCCCTACGGCGGGCCTCGTCAGAGGTAGCGCGCTTGGACTCCGAACGGAGTGAGGAGGAACCCTTCCGTTTGCGCTAAGCAAAGCAAAGGAATGGGAGGGACAGCAGGGGCAGACGCCTGGAAAACTGCAGGATATCCTCCAGCGTCTCAGCTCGGTCGATCTCACGGTAGGCGACAGAGGGAGGAAGATGAGTAGAGACCAGTTACAAAGGAGAGGGCGCAACGGAGGAACCAAAGGCAGGGTAGAAGGAGCAACAGAGGGACGAGCGGGACCTTGCCTCCCGGAGGACGTCAGAGAAGAAACGGCTGGAGGGGGCGAGCTTTCCCTGCGCCCTACGGCGGGCCTCACGGAAGTCCAGCCTGAGGGAGTACCGCAGAGCCAGGACCGCAAAAAAGAATACGGGACAAGAGCGCAAAGCCGCGCTATGGGAACGGGTCTCCACAATTGGCGCAACATTCATGATTTCCACAAGAGGAACAGGATACGAGAACGCACAGGCCACACAGCGAAGAGCCTGCCTACAATTGCCGCTCATATGGCCAAAATGGTGGCAATTAAAACAACGTCTGGGGAGCTCGACATAACGGGACACAGGGACACGAAGATAACGAGCACGAACAAACGGGGCAGATCCTAACACTCAAAGGTAACGATGAGCGTACTCGTAGGAACCTTAGCGCGATCAGCAGACTTAGAAACCCTATAAACGTTCGTAACCCTCTGGGACGAAATTTTATCTTTTAGTCTTCAAACATCATATTGCAATAATTCGTTGGAGCCAATCACTCCCGTAACAAAATTAAGGCGAGGCTGGGGCACAACCGAAACCGGGACCTCCGGAAGGGAGGACAAATCCCGCACGGTGCCACACTGCTCTCGCGAAGATACCTCAACCACTAAATCGCCACTACCACGGGCCCACATACGGCGGGAGGCACCACAGACACTCCTCATTCAAATCAAACATGCCCAATTTAAAAAGCGGAGACCCGGAACTGGAATTCAGCATCAGGAAACTAGGATAATCGAAATCAGGATATCTCTTTTCTGCGAAGGGATCTACCAAGCGCGGAAAAGAATACTTATTGACGTGTAGTACGAGAACCAGAAATCTGCATTTTTTTATTAATTATCCATATAAAGTAGAGTATAAAAGGGGGTGCGAACTCGCGCAGCGCAGCCACTGTCACTCTACCGTTGAGACACCTATTTGGAGCGCCGGCCCAACTAGGAGGGTAAGACCGTCGACCCCTGACCCAACCATCTTTTTAAAAATGTCCGACCGACCTCAGAAATTTACCGCTTGGTGAAGCAAAGACCCCAAGACGGCTCAGGCACCCACTTACCAACACAGGCATGACCAGTTAAAGGGTCGCGCCCCCTGACGGACATCTCTGATACACCGAGATCGACAAACAAACGTAGATGGAAGGACGATGCTGGGTGAAAGAGAATTGGTACAAAAGACGAAGTAGAGGTTAGCAGGAGAAAAAGTATGCCAAGCTGGGGCCGGTCCGGACGCCGAGTCCCATCAGCACGGCCGTCAGGAGAGTAAAGGAAGTATAGCTGATCTATTACCTGGCGTCATGATCCTATCCTTTCCAGCTGGATCCGTCAACCCTGCCAACATACAGTGACAGAGTATCCGAATCCATCTACGGGTACCAATAAGTTTCATTTTAATTCCGTAGTTCGCATCTGACCCTCTCAGATTGGAAGGTCGTCAACGTAGTGCGTAGCGAGACCATCTAGCGGCATCATCGAGGGGATACCTTCGGTCCAAAAGCACAAAAAAAATGACAATTCCATGCGGAAACCCCCCCCATTTTAGAACAGAATGCACTCCGCCAACCCGTTTTCAGAATCGACGATCTCGCTGAAACACAAAGTTAGAGAAGCACTCCCTCGTCCTCACTGTCTACACTCTACAGGGTGTCCATTATGATGCATCGCCAGTCCTATCATTCAATATGAACTACACCAGAGGTACCATGGTGACCGACTCAGATTTGGCTGGGGAAAAAAATATGAGCATTGCTAAATTCTATCTCAAGATTCCAATGGGTTTCTATGCTGTGGTTCTTGACCCCCCCCCCCCCCATCATTCTTTACACTCAAATTGCACATACCATGTTATTGATATACATCGTTATGTGGGAAAATGAAAATTTCAATTTTCAGGGGCTTCAACTCGTGCTAGAATAATTTCCAACAGGATATTGAGGCTGGATTCCTTGTTGACCTGACTATCTCCAGAAGGTTTCTTGACTATACCAAAGTTTTAATTTAGAAGTAAGGGGCCTCTAAAAAAAAGCTCCCCACTCAAAAAAATGAAATTTTAGTCAAATTATTGACAATTCACTGTGGGCAATTACCAATGGTAAAAAAAAAACCCCAAAACCTATATTATTGTACATTTTATGTACAATTACGATGATAGGGTTTCTCTCCCGCTCGCTCAAGCTGTCAGAGCGGAGATCTTGTGCGTAAGGAGGAAATTTAACCATATTCGGTATCCGCTAATGAAGCAAAAGAGGAACGCCTCCCTCACTTAGCATAAACTTTCAGTTCAAAGGTTTCCCCCATCTGCAGTGTATATCCAATCGCCGGCATTCAACGAACTTAGAATGTGCTTTGAATGCCTGCGTAGCCACATCCTGTCTTTAGAAAAGTCCAGGTGCAAGATTGCGGCTTCGTGGAGGACAGGAGTGTAGTGAGTTATTCAACCCTATTGAGTTAAGACGTATGTTTACCAGGACCGAGGTGGGCGTGTTTCGAAACATATAGTCCTCGCTCGAAGAAATTCACCGACGGCGAAATCGTCCGTGCTCCGCTTAGTCCGATCGTTTCTCTCTCGGGACATTATCACTGTGGATCACCAAGAATTCCTATACTACCAATATATATGCACCTTTTCGTGGTAGAAATCGAACACCAGACTAAACAATCTTATTCCAACTACCTGCTCAGAAAATTTTCATGAATAAAAAAAACGCACAATGTTAAGAAAAGACGCCCACACAACCCTCAAGACAATTATTATTATTGGTACATAAAAGGCAAATGCTGAGTAGGTCCAGATGGACAAACTCGTAGCCATTTTCAAAAAGGGTTTGTTAAAATTTCAAAAGTGAGTAAAACCGTAGAAAGTAAAATGGAGTAAAATCCTAGAAAAATAAATGTCTCCAAAATATAGTAAAATCAAAATAAAGTAATAAGACATGTCTATCTCATTCTAACAATTATAAAATATTAAATTTCCTTTAGTAGATTCGTTTCTGATAAAAATTTTAGCACTTTGTTCATATTAAAGGTCTTCTCGTGCTCAGAAAGGATACTTCTCAGGGCCTGCTGAGAACGCATCCCTTGGCAAATAAAAGGGAAAAGTCTTTATCTTAGGGTTTGGAAGCGTGTGCATTCGGTGAATAGGTGGAGTACGGACATTGGTACTCCACAGTGAGTGCACATTGGAGGCTGTTGAAGACCCTCCATTAGAAAGCCATGTGTTAAGCGACAATGCCAAATTCTCAGCCGGCATAGGATAACATTCTGAGTACGGGTTCTAGTAGTAGGTGGCCAAGGGCGAACTGACTGTTTGATGGTATGCAGTTTGGTTGGGGGGGGGGGGGAGTTCATCTCATGTCCTCTGCCACTGGTTGACCACATATTCATGGATATGTGGCACAGTGTCTCGGAAAGGAAGAGGGGCAGGGGTGGTGGTTCCTAGAGATGCTGCTATCTTAGCAACAGTGTCTGCTCTCTCATTCCCTTTTATACCTATGTGGCTAGGTACCCAGCAAAATAAGATTTTGTGGAAAGAGAACATAAAAAAAGGCCACTTCTGTATCTTTGAAACCAATGGGTGATCTGGGAATGGATTGGCTAAGGCTTCTAAGGAGCTGAGGGAATCGGAGAATATTGTATATGATCCTGAGTGTGAATAAGCGATGGTATACAGTGCAGCCAGTATCGCGACAAGCTGAGCCGTGAAGATACAGGCTGCACTAGGCAGGCACACAGATACATGATGGAAGGGAGGGATAGCAGAAGCTCCTACCCCGTCAAGGAAAATCGATCCGTCTGTGTATATAAAGGTGCTTGGTTTGTGACGCACAGTATGTTCGTGGAAGAGGCATCGTAGAACGGAAGGTAGGAACTTGGTCTTTGGTTCCTCTGCCAATGCCTTGCAGACCTTCACTGGTGGTAATAGCCATAGGGGTACTTTTGCGATCTGATAGGAGATTACTGATAGTTCCCTCAGTTGACCTGTATCTTCAGTCATACGCAGGGCAAATGGTCGGGTCAGTGAAGGGAACCTGTCATATGAGGCTACCGAGTGAATATTGTAGGTGCACTCATATACAGGTGATTGGGGAAGTTGTTGCAGTCTGAAGAGGTACTGCAGGTTAAGGTTAAGGCGATGAAAGGGTAGTGGGAGAATCCCACTCTCTGCATAAAGACTAGGTATTGGGGAGGACTTGAATGCTCCCAAAGCTAAACGTACGCCCTGGTTCCTGATGGAATTGAGTTTATCCAGGTTTGAGGATGATGCTGAAGAGTACACCTGTGACCCGTAGTCCAGCTTAGACTGGATCAAGGCTGTATACAATAGCCACAGGGTACGGCGGTCACTTCCCCACGAAACATGTGATAAGAGTTTTAGAATGTCCATTCTCTTCAGGCAGGATTTTTTCAAAGCATTTATATGGGGGACCCAAGAAAGCTTTGAGTCAAAGATAACCCCTAGAAATTTGAAGTGGAGCTCAAATGAGATGGGGGAGTCATATAGAAATAGGGTTGGCTCTTCCCACTCAACTCGACGGAAGTTGTAGAAGTCAACTGCCTTTGTTTTTGAGGATGATAGTCGGAAGCCTTTTGCGGTGGCATTCTTGGCAATGATATTAATGGCCTGTTGCAATTTTCGGGTGACAAAGGGCAGCCGAGGTGATGCTGAGACAATTACCAAGTCATCCACATAGAGAGTTGATATTGTCTCTGCTGGAAGGTCAGTAATGATACTGTTGATGGCCACCGAGAAGCAGGTGACGCTCAAAACACTTTCTTGTGGTACGCCTTCTATCTGGTCAACTGCCTCCGACATGACATTTCCGACTCTCACTCGGAATGTGCGTCCAGAAAGAAATTGTTGTATGAATCTGGGGAGGTGACCCTTGATACCCCAGTCATGCAGTTGCTTCAAAATACCACACCTCCAAGTGGTATCATAGGCCTTTTCTATGTCAAAAAATACAGCGATGGAGTGCTGTCTTTTTGAGAAAGCTTGTCGGATGCAATCCTCCATCCTGACCAGCAGGTCTGTGGTGCATTACTTTTTCCTAAAACCTGCTTGTGAGGGAGAAATAAGGTTATTTCTCTCCAGAAACCATACCAGCCTGGCATTCACCATTCTTTCGAAAAGCTTGCATGGGAAGCAAGTAAGGGCAATTGAGCGATAGTGGGTCGGAAGTGTTCCATCCTTTCCCGGTTTACGAAAGGGAAGTATAATTGCTTCCCTCCAATAAGAAGGAAAATGGCCCTTAATCCAGATATAGTTAAATATATCAAGAAGGTGTGATACGAGTGTTGAATGCATATTCCTGATCATGTCATAAGAGATACCATCAGGGCCAGGTGCGGTAGATCCACATTTCTTAAGAGCACTTTGAAGTTCATTGATCCATACAAGGATCCATGAAGTTCAGTATGTACTGTTCTTGCATTTTCCTGACACGTTGGAATTCTAAAGGGTAATTGTTGGGGCTAGAGATGTCAGCAAACGTCTTTGCCAGGACATTTGAAATTTTCAATAAGTCTCCCAAAAGCTCACCTGCTTCAACTATATTGGGGAAAGAGAAGCCACTTGTTCTGCCCGTGAGCTTCTTCACTCTCTTCCAGACTTGGTCTGGTGCAGTTTGGTGGTTGATAGAGTTAATGTACCCTTTAAAAGAAATTCGGCGAGCCTGCCGGAGGGTACGCTGTCGCACTGCCCTGGCTTGGTTATGGGCATACTTGTTGGTAGTAGTAGGGTTCCGGTGCTTTGCTGTAACCTCAGACCAAAAAGGGAGGTGGGTCTTGTGAGAATCAATTTTGGAGAGGGGCATAGATGAATTTGCCGCCTGGTTGACGTGGTCATGAAAGTTCTCCAAGATCATGTCAAGATCACCCTGAGGGAAGTGTCCAGAATGATGGGAGAGGTGTTTAAATTTTGGCCAGTTGGCTTTCTTAGTGTTCCACCTATTACTCGGTGGGGGGGAAGGCAGTCAAGCATGAGGTCAGTACAACTGGGTAGTGATCGCTTCCTCTCAGGTCAGCATCCACCGACCAGCTGTAATCTGCTCTACAGTCTGATGAACAAAGTGATAGATATACACAGGTAGAGCTGTTAGTCTGGACATGAAAAGATGTTGGAGTGTCATCATTAAAAAATGACACATCCATGGTCTCTATACATTTCCCGATCATGTTTCCCTTGGGGTTGTTATCATAGTCTCCCCAAAGTTGATGCCTTGCGTTAAAGTCTCCAACCAGTAGGAATCGGGTTGGGAGTTGGGTGATGAGATTGGCTAATTTGTTAGCCAGATCTGAGGCAACTACTCCATCACTAGGAGGGAGGTACAGCGAGCAGACTGTATAAACGGTTGGTGTACACACGGATCGCTACTGCTTGAAGATCTGTTTTCAAAGGGATTACTAAGTGAGAACAGTCTTTGAGGACAAAAATAGCTGAACCATGTATGGGTTCGGGGAGGATTTTAAAGTATCCCACATAGTTGGGGATATTGAGTAATTGACGATTACCCAATTGTGTTTCTTGTAATGCTATGCAACAAGGGTTGTAATCGTGTAGCAGTATTTTGAGTTCTTCCCATTTGGGGAAGATTCCTTGTAAATTCCAATATATAATTGGGGGCATATTTATCTTTTAAGAGTAATTAGGTTTTTCTTTGTACCTGGTAAAGGTAACGGGTTTTGAGCCTTTTAGGTTTCTGGATGTTATTAGTACTTGAGGTATTGGTAGCTTTAGGGTTTTAGGGATGGTACTTTTATTAGTGGGCAAAGAACCATCTGTCAGCTGTGCATATGACAGGGTGGTTTTTGCTGGCAAAGATGCCTCTGAGGATATTGGGTCCTCTGTAGTACTGGTTAGTTTTGCTGGCAAAGATGCCTCTGAAGGTAGTGGGTCATCTGCAGTATTAGTTCGTTTTATTGGCAAGGGTGTCTCTGTAATGCTGGTTAGTGGTGTCGAAAGGGATGGTGCAGGGTCATTCTGAGGACTGGTTGTTGGGTCAGCTGTGGTTGGTAAGGAAAGCCCAGAAGGCTGTTTCTCTTCCTCCAAGGGGGCCACAGCCAATGTTGAATCTGTGACCATCTCTTTAGTTTTTTCCAAAGTTGCTGGTGCTGCGGGTGTTGTAGGCTGACTTGTTTTGATAGATGGAATCAAGGCAGATTTAGTGGGAGGAGGGTGGATGTCTAAAGGTGAGACGCACACCACACAAACTTCCCCAGAACCAGCCTCTATTTCTTCAGGACATGGCAATGGGTGGTTTGATGCTGATGGGGAAGAATCTGAGGAACGGCGAGTCCTCTTGCGTCTTGGTTTCGGTGAAGCAGAAGCTTCTCTGATGTTTGGAGAGGGAGGAGAAGCATCATTCTTGGGAAGATGTTCGGTTGGGGCTACTTGGTGGTTATTCTGTTGCTGTAAAGGTGAGAGTCTGAATATTCTTTGTCGTTTGTTCGAAGAGCGTCTGCAAAACTTATTCCTGGTTGGATGTATAGTTCTTTTGCTCTCCTTCTAGCATCATTCATGCTAATTCTGTATTTATTTCGGAGAGCAATAACCTCTCTCTCATATAAGAAAAAGGTGCACTGGTTAGAGCTGGCTGGGTGGTCACCACCACAGTTGGCACAACAAGGGGGACGTGAGCATGGTGTTCCATGGAAGTCGGAAGAACAATTGATACATAGCCTCATCTGTCTGCAGTATTTGCTGACATGCCCAAAATGTTGGCAATGGAAGCACCTGCGGGGATTCTCAACGTAGGACTTCACGGGGATACACGGAACTCTTGTCTTATTAACATTACAGGTGACGCGGTATGCGCTGATTACTTTTTGGGGAGTCAGTTTATCGACAAGTCGGTCCACATCGTATTCAATCAGCTCCCCTGCAGGTATTAAAGGTAGGGTGGGCTGAAGAGGAGATAGTCAGTGAAGCTAGAGAATCGAGTGTTTTGATTTTTTGGTGTTGTTCGAACGAAGTCGATTCCACTACCAGGCAGCCATCATTTCTAGGCCACATTTAGGCTGGTTCGCCACATTTAGCAACGAAGTCTTCATAAACGTTGAAAATATCAGCCTTACTCAATGGCTTACTGGTATCTGATTTTAGTAGTACAAATTTTCCATAGTCAAAGTCATCGTCGACCTCAGAACCAAAAGGATCGAGTCTACGGAGAATATGGTCATTGGCGGCACGGGGACCAGAAGCCTGCGGCCTCTGGGAAAAGTTTTTGTTATTTTTACCCATATATATTTGTATTAATAAGAACATGTACCCTGGGGAAGTGGACACGTTACTTTAGCTGCCCCTGACAAGGCGCTTTACCCCGTCCTCGGGGTAGCCCTCCCCCACGCTAAATCTGTCGTTTTAAAAACAGTGCAGCGTCATGAATGGAAGTTTGAGGACGGCTAGGCTAAGACCCAAGCTGTGGGCAGCTATCAGCTCCAGAACGAGTACGGCCTATGGCGATACCTTCGGCGAACAAA